>JAGDQP010075599.1:0-10146 GCA_022664845.1 Lepisma saccharinum
GAGATTTTGGTTAAGATAAAGGAGGCGCATCCTCTCAAAAGCACTGAAGTTGGGGGGCGAGCCCCGGCTCCCAGCGAAACTTCGAAATCTACCTCAGCCTGTAGGCCTACCGAAAGGGATTTTTTTAATCCTTCAGATCGTCGAGATTAACTAGTTTCTGTGAATATACCTCGATCTTTACATGTCTCTACAACCAGTAGTCGCAAAGTGTAAGTCTGGTGATCTTGCAGGCCAAGGTGTGGATCCTCTTCGGACAATTCATCTCTGTTGAAATTGTTTGTTAAGACCTTGACCTGCAAGTTGTTGTTGGGACATGTAAAGAGCGAGGTGTATTCACAGAAACCAGCTAATCTGGACGACGTGAAGGAACAAAATAAGTGATGTGATTCTGAATATGCCAGAGAAGCACTGTCAGCACGCAATTCTCGGTTTCCCCAAAAGACTGCAACAGTGTTTGTACGTGAATGATGCTCAACTGAAGATTTGGCGATGAACTTCAATAAGCAGAAATAAAACTTTAAACATTGCTCTAAATACACACAAAATTTTATGTTAATTAACTTAATAGTTTTTAAGTTATAGAGTTTTAGTTTCCTGCAGGTCTTTATGGACTCCCTGATATATTTACTATGTTTTAGTGCATACAAAAAAGTTACCAGAACTAAGATGTTGGGAAAGTATTCACAATCATAACACAAGAAATAATAAGCTTATTTATGTCACATATCATAGAATCAAACTTATATGAAATTATTGGTCCGAAACTCTTTAACAAACTCCCATTATATTTACGTAATGTTCCTTTAAATGTTTTAAAATATAAATTGTATGACTGGCTGGTTGTTCGTCCATTTTATAACATCTGCGAATTCTTTGAGAGTAATATCGAGTTATAACACATTTTCCTTCTGTATTTTACATGTTTGTTATTAGTATACATCTGATGTGTCGGATATTGTAATGTAGCATTGGTTTGATATATGTTCTGATGTTGCGTTTAGTTCTATTGTACACCTCGACTAATATATAATGTATACTTATACTGTGCTAACGGTTGTATCTAATATCTGAATTATTGTTAAATTATGAATGTTGACGTTGTCTATTGCTGTAATGGTCTAATGACAATAACATTTTATTTATTTATTTTAACATTGACACCCACGGTCAGAAAGATTCTACCAAAAAAATTATTCGGACTTTCTCAATACAGATGGCAAAAGCTTGAAGCCCCTTCCCCTCTCCTTGAATGCGTACGTACTTGAGTGAGGGTCGCCGGAATAAGCGCGAAAAGAACTAGCGCGAAACGGAAGTAACGCTAACGGAACAAGCGCGCAAGGAAGTAAAGCGAAAGGAATAAGCGCGAAACGGCATTACAGCGACAGGAACAAGCGCGAAACGAAACAAGAACGACAGGAACAAGCGCGAAACGGAATTAGAGCGACTGGAACAAGCGCGAAACGGAATTAGAGCGACAGGAAAAAGCGCGAAATGGAATTAGAGTGACAGGAACAAGTGCGAAAGGAACTAAAGCGAAAGTTTCGCTCTTATTCCGTTTCACACTTGTTCCACGACCCCTTGAATGACACCCAGAGAGAGAGAGAGAGAGAGAGAAGAAGAAGAAGAAGAAGAAATAAATAAACAACAACAAAAGAAAAAAAGGAAGACAAGAATATGAAGAAAGAAGTGGCAACATTTGCAAGAGTTAAACGAAGATCTTTATGTTCCGGGTCCAAGAATACATTCAGGATGAAGACTTTGCTTCTTTGTTGCCCTCGACCCTCGTGTAGTTGTTAATCGAGTATTGTCAAATCAAGAAAGCGCATAAGAGTCGCGTTTTCTCTTTCTCTTTCTAGGAAAATATTTTCTGTTTAGGACGATGTCTCAAACATCAGAACTGGAAGAGGAATATAAAAAAAAAATGAACAGGGATTTTCATGAATCTGGGAAGTGCAAGGTTCTCACCAACCATCGTTCGCGTCTTGAGCAAATGCAACCTATGTCTAATGAAACTCAGATAGGGAAAAATTAGGCAAAGTGGGCAGACTTAACTTTGCTTGACTATAGTGTTTATAATGAGCAGCTAACCAGGATGTCTTTTTTTTTCTGCCATGACACTTCCATCCTTCTACTGCACAGGAATATTTCCTTGCTGCTTGTGTTTTCCCTGGAAAATGCATTTCGCCAAAACTCCCCCATGTCCAACCGGGATGATAAAATGGGGTAGTCATTAAAATCTATAGTAAATTTCGTTATACATCGAAAATAATTAACATATAACTATAATCTCTGTTTTGCGAACGCAGAATCTGTGAGAACAGTGAGAATAATATAGCAAGACTAGCTGATTTTCCCGTCCGTTGGAGCGGGGTTAATAAAATGTTGGCAACAATAACAGCTGCACTACTACTACTACTAGACGACTACTACTACAACTACAAAAACAACAAGAACTACTACTATTACTGCTATAACTACTACAATAAATACTACTGCAACTACTATACTATCATAATTGACTAACGTTCTTTTATTTAATAATCTGTTCACTTCTTCTTTTGTGTATACGTTACATAATTTAACTCTACGTTGATTGATTCTAACTGATTAGGTACCCAATCCTATCTCACATAGTGCAAGACCAGGTCCGCAGTCAGGGGGACTTGGTGCTGAGCCCCACAAATTTTCTTACCCTCGATACAAAAATCAATTTTATGTATATTTCGTAAGCCCCCTAGACTTTGTGGCTGGAGGCGGACCTGTGTGCAACATGCGGTGGAAACAACCACCGGTCGCCACTGCTATCAATGTTTTGTTCACTGCTACCTCTGAAGCTAGATTTGTGTGAAGTGCGTAAGAAACTCATATGGGCCCGTCCCATTGTTTCGTCTTTTGTACCGTCTGTACGAAGTGGCCATTCGAAAAAGGAACATTCTAATATTCTGCACGAACAGAACGTACTACTTCTAGGTTCGTGATGTTGTCCAGGATGTGGACATACCGTTACTAACGATAATTCGATTTTAAAATACATTCACTTTGGTCAAATGAATACATGTCCTTTATTACCTTGCATCTACAACATTGATGCATGGTGTACTTCTGGTAGACTGGAATCGTTGCTATGAATATTTTCTAGAATTACCGACATGTCAATGCCTATATTTCAAGTATAATTCTGTTGTATTATATCGTTCCTATTATATTTACCCATCTGCAATTAAATGTTGATAACTACGCAAACCGTACGTACACTGCAAAAAATAGCTGTGTTAATTCAACTCAATGCGGTGTCCCAGCGTGACTACCACTTTTGTGTGTTAAATCAACGCAACACACGGTGTTGATTTCGGTACTGGGAAAAAAAATACGGGTGCAATGAGATTTGAACATGGGTTGCTCAGTTAGAAGTCGAGCGTTTTACCGACTTGGCTAAGTCGCCAGACATAAAAGATACTAAATGCAAACGATATTTAGTGAACAACATTTGAATTAAATGACTACACTATAGATTTAAACACTGTATGGGATCAAATATATGTTGCTGAAGCCCAAAAACAAACTAAGTTACTTGACCGACTTATCCCATGGTTTAATCACTTCCTATTTGCCAATTGAGAAACAGAATTCCCATTCATTGAGAATATTATATTTCTATGAAAGCAAGCAAGATGGCGACAGCCAAACAGTTGAGTAGCATTACTGTTTTCTTATCGGGCTGCGCTTGCTTTCATAGAAATGAAACATATTCCCAATAAATAGGGATTGTGATCCCTAATTGACCAATGGAAAGTGATTAAATCAGGGCATAAGTCATGAGAGTAACTTTGTTTGTGTTTAGAGTTCAGCGACATTTTTTTTATCCTCTATACCATTTGAATCTAATGCTTTTCCTGCCTGACGATTTAGCGAAGTCGGTAAGACACTCGACTTCGAACTGAGTAACCAATGTTCAAATCTAGCTGCAGCTGTAACTTTTTTTTTCTCCCAGTACCGAAATCAACACCGTGTGTTGTGTTGATTTAATACACAAAAGTGGTAGTCACGCTGGGACACCGTATTGTGTTGAACTAACACAACTAATTTTTACTGTGTAAGGGGTGACTCCGTGATGTTGGTGTTTAATTCATGTCATCAACGGGAGCTAGGGAGGGTACACCGGTGTTGGTTTGACCTTTTAGTTTGCGAAATACCCTCACATATTTTACCTTATTATATTAAACTGGGAATTACAGTAAGTGTTAATTACCATGGAAACCGTAAGGGTGCCTCTGTAATCTTGGTATAGTTTTACTTCTATATCAGTTTGGAATTGGAGTATATAAGTGGTTATCAACTTGGGTTGCTAGTTCTTTAGATGGGTGATTACAACTAAAATATTAAATAGGTAAGATCATACTACCATCTGTTGAACAAATAACTATGGAGCTCCTCTCACACACAAAAAAAAAAAAACTGCAAGCATAAAATTAAACGATTTTAATATAATCATATTCTTAATTTTCATTATATTTTAATACGCTATCAACTAGCACTTTTCTATGTTTTACGTGTGTGGAAGACGTGCTAGAAACCCTTATTTTCGTTGTCTCGTGTTCGGGCGCCATCATGTGAATTTACGTGATTTAAAAAACAAGTATCTAAGGTTTAGTACGCTGTAAATGTGTTTAACTCTAATTTGACCTCTAGGTTCTGACTACGTTGTTTTCTAAATTTTTGGTTTATACAATGTTTGTAGGAGTATGTGTTCGCATGTGAGACCATGTGCTTGTTTTGCGTTGCTGTTTTTCTTCTTCTACAGTATGTTGTGTGTATATATGAATGCACGTATGTTTAACTTAATGCGCACTTGAATGAGGGAGGCGGTTCGCGCCAGATAAAGGATGCTCCTCGACGCCCACCTATTAGAGAGAGACACACACACACTGGTACAATCTGGCACATATGCAGCAGCTCTGCACCCTCACTCGTGCTACTTAACAGATTTACTAACAGATGATGTCAATAGCATTGTATTTTTCTTTCCTTTTTTTTTTTACTTCTGTATATGAAGCAGTAGTTGTCAGTATAGATGAAAGACAAGGAAAAACGTAAGTGAATGTATCTCACGTCATACGCAGATAAATCCCGGGAATGAGAAGGTGTCAAGCTCACAGGTTATGATGACATAGAGACAGCTATAATCGTTCTTTTCACTGAATTTGATTTTTTTTTTTTTTTGAAAACGGACGAATCGATGGTACTTTGCAGCTAACTCGTATCTTTTTTTTCCTAAAAAAAAATATGTGATTTTCGTTTTTTAACATTCGGTCTACATAATGCACTGACCCATATGTTAATAAGTGCAACAGAACCGGGCTTACACATGTGAAACTAATCAGCGCTGCAATATATTAGCACTCAGGCACGTTAGAGATTTATCCCTTCTGCAAAATTGTATTTTTGACACACAAGGTATCTAGCTGCAAAGTACCATCGAAATAAGTTTAGCATATGGTAAACTTAGGACCAAAGACAACTTACCGAAGTAGGTGCAGTTAAAATATACTGTTAAGAAAGGTTATATCAACCATTTTGTAGATTGGTATGGGTAGGTTAGCCCGGGTCTATTTTGATTAAGAAGTTATATCGATCAGAATGAAGAAAATAGGGCAATACCGTCATGATTTGGTAGCTTGTTTTGCCGCCAATGGAATTTCTATTGATAGCGTGAAGACTGAAAGAGCATTTCGCAAAGCATGACGGTATTGATCTGTTTTTCCACCCCTGATTGAAATACACCCTGGAAAATACCGAGAAAAAATAATGAGGACTCAAGTATGGTACGGTATGTCTAATTTCACAATAGTTCATACAGCATTAAAAAGATGCCGTGTGGTGTGACTAGAAAACGGAGTGACACCAATAATGGTTCAGAATACCTATCGGTTGAACTAACTTACAGTTTCAAGGTTTTTTTTTTTCATGAGAAATTTCAACACCCTTTCTAATGTTTCATCGAAAACAAACACAATGAAATTGGGAGTTACTTAGTTCATCCGGTAGGTGCTCTGAAACATTATTGTTCCCGCTTTCAGAAATGTTATTGTTGCTCGTAATTTTTGGCCTAATTTCAAAATATCTATAAGAAGGGGACCACAAGTACTGAGGCCTCTTAACTGAGGTTGCTGAGCTCTGTGGTGCATTTCACGCTAGGACACTTTTTAACAATGAACACAATAGCGCCAGGACACTTTCCTCTGTAGAAATACACCAGTGATTACTCAAATATATTTCCCCTCATATTTGGACTTGACTTCATTCAACCTCAAGTTCGAGATGGAATATAAACCTGAGAATCACTCAATCTCGACCTCGCTCTCAGCATCTACCTCATGATGCAGCTTAACCTCGACCTCGTGTCTTCCCGTCGAGGTCAGATGAGGTTCAGGTTGGACCTCCTTTGGTTTCTATTTATATGCTTTCGTTAAGACGGAGTCCATATAGTACAGAAGTACCCTATAGCGTCATTAGATTGGAAACAATCCGGTAAATCGAATGTCAAGTCCTCAATTAGAAGAACCTCCGCTTTCTTTCTACCACCACCAGCCGCGACAACAAAGTTTTTAAGACGTTTCCAATTAAGCTTATAGAGGGTGTAGCACCACAAGTCCTAAATTCCAGAAGTCCTAAATTGCACAAGTCCTAAATTTCAGAAGTCCTAAAAGGCAAGAAGCCAGTTCTCTGGATTTTGCAGAAGTCCTAAATTGCAGAAACCCTAAATTGCACAAGTCCTAAATTCCAGAAGTCCTAAATTGCAGAAGTCCTAAAAGACAAGAAGCCAGTTCACTGGAGTTTACAGAAGTCCTAATTTGCAGGAGTCCTAAATTGCAGAAGTCCTAAATTGCAGGAGTCTTAAATTGCAGAAGTCCTAAATTGCACAAGTCCTAAAGTTTAGGACTTGTGAAAGTTTTTTTAGGACCTCTGCAATTTAGGACTTATGGACGTTACCCTTATAGAGTACTAATGGAGTCGTTATTACAGCTCATATAATTAATTTTATCTTATCTTATCGAGGAGTCGTGGAAGTTAGGAGTTGGAAATAAATGAAATAAATTGTGCGACATACGATGACCCATACTTAAACATTACATGATACACACACATGTCCATTCCCTATTTCTTTATATTTCTTCCAGATATACTTCCTTTCCAATAGTCTATGCATACATTTCCTTCTATTTCTTCTCCCCTCACTCCAGCCCCATTAGTCCTTTCCAGGGGTGAAACGAGTTACCGAGCCAGGGTCATTCGGGTCAAGTTTAGGACTGGGTCATACGTGTTACCTATGTCCGTGTCAGGCCGGTTCACCAAAACTTCTGGTCCCTTTCAAGCTCCCATCGGATTTGACCTATCTTCCACGACTTGGACTATTTACCCGCTATTCACTTGTTTCCGCTATTTAACCTACATCAGTAAACAATTTAGAATTTTGTGTTGCCGAAATGGACAAAGATACTCATGGCAAGGACGCGTTGATTAACAACGCTGATACTAAACTAAGCTTATCAGAAGTCTAGAACCTCTACATTTCCAATATTACTGCTTAGACTTGCACTCAGGAAACGAAGTATTATGGAAGAGATTTCCTTTATATAACTTTTCCCCTACAGCTATTATCTTTGTTGTTGAATTAACGAAGAAATCTCAAACTTAATCGGTGTTTTTAATAATAATAATTAATTTTAAATACATCTAATTACCATGTTTAAATGACCAACAAAAACCACTGACTGAGACATTGGTATTAATTCTTGTGATGATACTCTACACAAAACAATAACATCATTTACTACACACTGTTTACGATATTCTTTTATCACTGATTCAGTTTTTTATTCCATACAATCTGTCATCCAAACAAACGCAATAGGATAACCCGTTCCTCACAGAACACACACGTGCCACAACGCTGGTGGCCTTTATTCTTGATTATTCTGTTTATTTAGGCGAGTTAGAAAGATCTTCGTGAACTTCGATTCCTTTTACGATTCTCGTTAGATGCAGTATTTTCTCCTTTCGCTCTCTCTCTCTCTCTCTCTCTTTCTTTCTTTCTTTCTTTCTTTCTCTCTCTCTCTCGTTTCGTCTGTATTTCTTAAAGAGGTCTCAAGGTCAAATACAAGGACGACACTAAAAAGACTATCACTATTGCGTTGTATATTGAATATATGTAATACGTAGTAACAACATTTTTTCTTAAGACAAAACATAAAATTAAACAAGAACTCTTAACAAATAATATCTAATGCGTATCTAACTCAACGACATTTTCTGGCGTCACTGCCATGGCCAGCCAAGTTGGTTTCATACAAAGACAGCATCCGCGTAGTCACCTCAACCTATTCCTATCACCATTTTATATGGTTTACGAGATTGAAGTCGCTCACTTCTGGTGTTTGTGGTCCTAGGTTCGATCCCTGCTCATGTCATGTGGGCTTTGTGGTGGGCAGACACCGTGTGCGTGGGTTTTCTCAGAGTTCCTATTTTCATCATTCCATCTATTCTTCTAACATCATCCATTCGACCTGACTCAAAGTTGCCTAAAGGCCTTAAGAAGCAAAATTCAAACGAGATTGTAGTCCGCTACTTCCTAAGTTCAAAGTACTTCCCTCCTACATTTTGGGATCACTTTACTGGGTGGACTAACTCAGGGAAATTGGAAGCTCCCATTGGGATCGCCTCGCACAGATAAACACTAAAAAAGTGAGGATGACAGATGCAAAAAATACAGCGTCCGGAGGAAGTACTTTCCTAAATATAGCTTCAAAACTATTGGTTCACATGTAGGAATGTTGTATGGCTAGCAGCACTTACAAATAAGTTTTAGGAATTCTTTTGTCATATGTTTTTATTGATAGAACTGAATCCTCCAATGTTAAAAGGAATTAAGTCAAAATAATCCATTTTCGTTCTTCTCCTTGAATCTATGCAAGAGAGAACATTTGATCAAACTACGTTAAAAGGAACTACGAAAGTCCTTTCGATCATAGTAGTTCAATACAGTCCTGTTTACAGTGCGTGTTAAAACGCTCTAAGTCATTGACTTGATTCATTTGAACAAAAACCTGATTGTAATGTATTGATACATTGATGAACGCGATTAAGTCGAGATGTTCTCGATAGGTAGCAGCTGTGTATGTGCCTAATTATTCTGTGAATGTTGAATCTGAAGTTGACTTGACTTATGTTGTACGAAAATATGAATTATATTTGTTGTTTCGATATGCGAATCGTCCGCGAACTTAAGAATGTTCAACTGTGTTAACGGTTGTTCTGTATGTTTAAGCCATATTCTCATAGTCATTTTGTTAATGCACTGTATCAATAAATATTGCTAATTATATCCCCAAAATTCTACTTCAAAATGTATTATTATTCTACTTTTATATTCGTTACGAACATTCTTGTAAATTGCCTATCAGCTCTGAGAATATACAAGATTTAGAGAAAGTCTGTTAATATGTATGTCACACCTCTGATTCAAAATACTTTAATGATGAAATACTGGTTTGACTAAAAGAACAAAACAAATTCAAGAAGGTAGAAAGTTTCAAACAAAAACATATTTTGTTACAAAGCACAAAAAAACATTATTTTAATTATAATTATAATCTGCATACATATTTATGTGATTTAAAATAATTATTTATAATGTGATTTGAAATATTTATTTATAATGTGATTTAAAATATTTATATATAATGTGATTTGAAATATTTACTTATAATGTGATTGGAAATATTTATTTATAATGTGATTTAAAATATTTATTTATAATGTGATTTGAAGTATTTATTTATAATGTGATTTGAAATATTTATTTATAATGTGATTTGAAGTATTTATATATAATGTGATTTGAAATATTTATTTATAATGTGATCTGAAATATTTATTTATAATGTGATTTGAAATATTTATTTATAATGTGATTTGAAGTATTTATTTATAATTTGATTTGAAGTATTTATTTATAATGTGATTTGAAATATTTATTTATAATGTGATTTGAAGTATATATTTATAATGTGATTTGAAATATTTATTTATAATGTGATTTGAAATATTTATTTATAATGTGATTTAAAATATTTATTTATAATGTGA
>JAGDQP010075602.1:0-10145 GCA_022664845.1 Lepisma saccharinum
TTTGTCGCTGAGTATTAAAAAATTGCCTTGGAAATTTTGAATTTCTAGAACTTCCATAAATCTAGTAATATTGTAAAGTCCTAAAGAGATAGAAGCCCGTGTTGAAACGTGTATGTATTTTATGTATTTTTTTTATTTCTTTGTGGGAGTACTTTTAAAAATGTTGCTTATTTCCTATAATTTAAGATTTTTTTTTAAAAAAAAATGACTCTTACGTTTCAAGCTCTTGTTAGTTAATTTATTGTTTCGCTTTTATCAGGGCGTCAGCAGCTGATTTCAAACTAGTAGGAACAAGATACAGAAACTGATAGTTCCCGTCAAGAATTTTGCGATCTCGTTCCGATGTGAGATTCACTGTATTTTCTTCCATGGGATAAAAACCAGACTAGCGATTTCATCATCTATTACGAAGCAAATTGGAAGCTTTTCTCATGCACCAAAAGGAATTACTGAGACGAAGAAAGATTTAGCTTCCTCCGTGGATTATTTGGTAAATAATAAACCACGTAACGAGCCTAGCTACCGTTATTTATTATTCATTCCTGAAAATCCGGAGATTAAATTGGACAAAATTAATTTTAAAGATGCAGCAACAAAAGGGAACTTTCATTGTGGAAGAAGAATGAATTTTAAATTTTGGTGTAAGTAAACGGGAATATTTTTGTTACTCGCAATGAAATGCAAACAGGTATTCAAAAATTAGGAGAATTTGTAGATGTAACAAATAATTCCAGAAGTAGAACAGGAGAGAACAGTTCAAGGAATGAGGATAAATTTACAGGAAAACAGACATTGAAAAGCGAATCAGGAGGGCAGTCGAACACAATAGTTCATTGTTGCTATTCACTTCCTTCGAAGATGGAAAAGAAACTAAACTAAGGGAAAGATTTGTGATAGTCGGTTATGCGAAGGCAAAGTTTTATTTCACTATAATTTGGCAAGGGACCCCAAATATCATTCAACGGCAAAGAGCTTCAAATGTGAAATTTGTGGATATAAATTTGCTGAAACTTACCTGAAAATTCACATAAGAAGTAACACAGGGGGAAAGCCTTATGAATTTAAAATGTGTGCATTTAAATGTAATCGAAGCGATGAATTAAAAACTCACATGACAACTCATTCAAATGAAATGCCCTTCAAATGTGAATTTTGCGTATACAAATGTGCTGAACGTAGTTACTTGCAAAAGCACATAAAAATTCATAGAACTGAAAATCTCTATCAGTGTGCGTTATGCGAATATAAATGTATAAAGGAAGAATACTTGAAAAAGCACATGAGATTACATACAAACGGTAGGACTTTTCAATGTGATACGTGCACTTATAGGTGTGTAGAAAAAAGTGGATTAATAGGACACATGATGATTCATACAAAAGAGAAACGCTTTAAATGTGATATTTGCGGATATAAGTGTATTGCAAAGTATTACATAAAAATTCACATGCGAAAACATACAGGGGAGAAGCCTTATAAATATGAACTTTGTGGATATAAGTTCACCTCTGTGGGTGACTTGAGAATCCACGTTACAACTCATACAGGTGAGAAAGCTTTGGGATGTGACATGCGGATACAAGTGTAGAACTAAAAGTCTGTTGACAATTCATATGAGAACCCATACAGGTGAGAAGAATTTTCACTGTCAGATATGCGGATATAATTGTTCCCAAAGTAGTAACTTGAAAACTCACATTAAATCTCACTTACAGGAGAAGGCATTTTCTTGTGAATTATGCGCTTATAAGTGTATTCAGAGCAGTAGCTTAAAAGTTCATATGAGAACTCATACAAAAGAGAAGCCCTTTCAATGCAAAACATGTACTTTTAAATTTACTCAAGCCACTCACCTAAGAACTCACATGAGAACCCACACAGGTGAGAAGCCCTTTGGGTGTGATACCTGCGGAATCAAATTTACTCGTAGGGAACACCTGAAATCTCATATAAAATCCCATATGCGTAAAAAAATAATTTTTGTAATGATTTATTTCGAGGATGTTTTGGCGTCAATGGGTTGGAAACGACAGTCAATAGTAATAGCGACTATATATGTGTAATGTATTTCTTAAACTTTTAAAGATATTGTTAAAACTAACAGCAAGTATATGCATGGTTTTACTGTTCCCGAAGTCAGAGGACCTAGAAGACTGCGTCTCTGGAAATTTCATTATCGTTTTAATATAGAATTTCATCTACGGACTCAAAAATGTTGCTCGTATCCATAGAAGAGGTCCGTTTATCATGTGTGTGAAAGGAGTTTTAGATTTGTATCACTTACTCTGGAACACATTACTCATTTTCTCTTAAGCGCACATTTGAGAAGTAAGATGATGTCTGCTTGATTCCTACAAAGCTGCTTCCGCTGTGAAATTATGTTTTTCAAGCTGCTGAACTCATATGCCATCCTTTTTTAAAACCTAGTTTTCTCATAACTTGATATATATGTGCTATATGAGAAAGGCATGGGTCCCAAGTCTATACGCGTGCGGAATACTCTGAAATTTATACAAATGTGAATTGAAATGCACATGTTAGTATCCCCTATACAGATGTAAGGGAAACTCACTTAGACTATAGCATCTACTAAGTAGATTAAACGTTAGGAATTCTGTCAATAATAGATTAGTTCAGAAACGAGTTAATATTTAACTTCAATCACGTATTTAGCACTATAAAATCCTTGAAGCAAATTGGAATAACTAACGCGTTTTCATTTCATTGTACCTTATTATTAGCTTAAGTATCCCTTAAAATGTGTAATTTACAACTATCGTTTATCTCACACTACGCTCCTCTTCCTAACGTTTCGTAGCTCATGGCAGGCTTTTATCAGAACCACCGTAAGTCAAATATATTTTTTATGAGAGATAAAAATTGTGGGAGTATAGAGGGAAAAAGGAATGCGCTGAGCTTACAAAAGTGTTTAGTGTTTTCTTAGAAAAATAAGCAATAGCGTTTACAAAAAATATTTTCTGAATTAAAGACGAATAAAAATGTCATCATATTTCTACCCACAAAAAGCAGCATACATTAAGTAGGGTGAAATCTGGTGTTTTTTTTATCTTAAATGCTTGTGATCTAGTTTAATGACGTAACTAAATGTGCGTGTACTATAGATAAAGAGAGGTGAAAATTGTATCGAGGTGAAACAAAAAGATGGAGAAAACCCTTAATACTGTGAATTAACCATCAACACTACATTATCCTATAGTTGTAATAACTGAACAACCGAAAAGTTCTGCACTCGATCATGTGGGACATATCGTTAAAACGGTTTAATATCTTCGGGATACTGATAGGTGTCCTGGGTATGCAGAGGTAACAGGTAGTTGTAATGTGCGTATTTACAAATTGAAAGTAAATTTAAGGAGACCATCAACGTAATCCATTGTTCTTGGCGATGAAGAACTGTAAATACAGTGAGGAACTTTGAATAAACTTCGTTAGCTCGTGGCACACATCAGCTTGCACTTCCAATAGCAGTCGGTTGATTTTGTATTACGTGTGGTACATCTTTTTAAAGTCAATAATATCAGTACTGCTGGGAGCTACAACAGTGAACCTGTGTTGCTGATACGCTGCAACAATCAGTTGAGTGTAATCAAGCAAAGTATATCCTGTCAGTACGTATCATTTTTCTGTTTAGCAGTCTACATAGCATAAAATTGCATATATTTTCTTGCATTGCATCATAGTACCGTGATTTGTTTGTAAAGCCAATCTTGTCCAAGCAATGTTATTTACATACCTTTAAGTGACATATCTAGAGTATGGAAGTACTTGGACAATGTTAAATGTCTTTAATAAATTACACACCGTGAGTGTTGATGGAAGTAATTAAATGCAATACTTTTGTTCTATTACCAGATATGTTTGTTATAAAAAAACAAAAACATTTTACGTATGCAATACTGTTCCGATTGGATTTCTTCAGTCTTGACTGAAATGCAATCATTTTGTCCAAAGGAGAACACCGGCACAGTAAACTTGAAATGTTGGCTTAAATTATTTTTTGCGATCTTCATAAAACGAGAACAGCGACTTACTTGCTTATCAACCATCATTTCTTTTAACGTGGACCACTTTTAATTTGATATTATTGTGTTTTCTTCATTATAACTTTCCAAAGTTAACGCTCTTAACAAACTAGAGCTACATCGGTGGTAGAGTTGCGTTCACGTTATTTAGACACGACTGTAGGGTAAAAGATTTTACCTACAAATAAGAAGGAAGTGGGCAGAATCTGCATATTTGGACTGTCTGAAAGCAGACTTATTATCGAGAAGTAATCTTATGTGTAGAAGCTCATCGCGTTGATGAAATAGCGTATGAGCAGAAGCGTGGTGGTCTTAATATCCTTTTAGTGTTGCACTTTGTTGTGACGTGCTCAGTATTTTATGTCAGCGTTGGTTAATGGATTTTAAAAACAACACTATTGACGCGAAAGTGTACACTTTTATGTAAACATGGTTTCTATGTTTTACCTCGCAACAGGCTGTCATATAGCACCTTTAATAATATATAATTGTGCAAATATTGCCTAGAAGTACTTTATAAATATACAAAAATATCTCAAATTATTATTCGTGATAGTGTAAATCAAAGTTAGCGTTGTGGCATCAGGCAAATACAATAATAATGGCGTTAGAATTTACTAGAACATACTGGAATAAAAGATTAGTGCAAAAACACAAAACCAGCTTGAATATATTTATAATTGTGTATAATGGACAAATTAAAAAATATACTAGCTACAAAATATATATTACAATGTGAATTACAAGGAAAAAGTGTATATGCTTGTAGGTCACTCAAAGCTGGTGCTGGTAATCCAAATGATGGAAACAGTCCCACGACATTTTCTAAATACAGCCTTGTCTGTAAATATTACTGGTATGGACGAGATCTGTCTGGTACGCTGCAACATAATTATGCAAATGTAGGCTTGCATTACGTTATTGATCTTCATCTATGAAAAAAATGTTGCATTCCCACAGCAACGAACTCATATCGAATCGGACTCCGATGATTTGAGAAGACAAGATTTTTTCGTCCCTATATCTTCATTTTAAATATATATTTTCTATTTGTGAAATTGCTTCTCTCTGTGTTTCTAGCAGAGCTCTGAATCATTTTTATGCTATTCTGAGCAGGCAACTGCACAGTACATACCCAACGTATTGTGTTGCACTTCTTCAGTCTACTTCACTCAATAACACACACTCAAGACTTGCCAGATTTCTCAAGCTCCAAACCGGGACAACTCACAGATCAATTGTAAATGTGCAGGTTAGCAATAAGAACTTAAATTGAGCGTTTCCAGAAATGTTATCTTGCTGAGACAAACCGATCGGGACATCTGCTCAAAATTGGAACTGTCCCGGTTTCCTACAAAACATGGATGTCTATTCTACATACCCTGTGTATTAGTTTGCCCTTCACTCAACAACACAGAAGAGCCATCCTGACTTAGGTGTTTCCAAGCTTTTCCTTCAGTCACTCCAAGCAAATGCCAACTTCAACTTAGGCCCTGGCCGACACCTTCCAGAATCCTTTCCGCTCCCCCATTGCGGCCTGAGCTTTAGATGCCTAAAGGTCATTAAGAGAAATTCAATTAACAATACAATATGCAAGCCTATTGTACATCTAAATAAATAATCGGCTTACAAGTGAAATATAATAAATAAAAAATATGCAATTTTAACTTAAAGTGGTTTTAAAGACTAAAGTTATGCCTTCTTTCCATTGGTAAAGAAAAATAGAGTTGATCGTCAAAAATGGATCGTCAATGTGGAAAATATATTAAGTCACAGAATTGTCATAGCAATGTATAAATGTCAACGAAATAATAATATATAAGAGATAAATGGTGGAAATAAAAAATATAATCCTAACATATGTTTTTCAACTATTGACCAGATATGGTGGTTAGAGGTAATGTTTCGGGGCTGGCCAAAACCACTGCTGCTGCCTTGCAGTTAGTAGAGGGATCTACAAAGACTAGGGGAAGATAACCCGAACTAAATAAATGGCGAAAAGAAGCAGCTTCACCGTTAACACCCTGAGGCTAAAGATGAATGACGTCGGGAAGTCTCAGGGATGGACAGAGGAGCCATCTTGAATGGCTCCCTTTACTGCGAGGTCATAGAGCCAACGACTTTATACCTCTAAATCACATCAAGAAATAGCAACAGATAGTTCATTTATTCTCCTGGGGTGAAATATTCCGGTGGTAATCTAGTCTCTCATTCGGCGAGAACTGAGTTAAGAAAGACCTTAGAATAGGACATTGGAACATACGAACGTTATATACCAAACGGGCTTGAGATGGTATGCGAGATGGAAAAGTACGAGCTGGACATGTTAGCGACACAAAGTCCTGTGGGATGGTCAGGATAACATTCAATAGGGCAAATACACTTTAAAATACGGAAGAACACAGTCTCTTAATTTCAGAACATGATTCATAATTAGGAACAGTATGCTTCCGGCGGTTTACAATATAGCGTTCACAAAGGAAAGGCTATCGTACATAACGATACGTACCTGATGGTGCAACACGGTTTTAATACATGTATATGCTTCGACCGACCATGCCCAAGATTGCGACAAAGAACATTTTACGAGGAGCTAGAAAGGTTCTTTCCTGGATTCCCGAAGTATAATAAGACAATTGTCTTGGTTTAAAGAATTCAAACAATATTCATCCGGTATATTCCAATGTATTCAGTTAAATATCAAATATAGTGTATTCAAACAAATTCCCTTTTGTTTCGTCCCACAAATACTAAATATCTCTTATTGTTACTTATTAAAGTACTAGGTACTCAATCCCTCTCGCAAGTACCCAAAACTCCAGTTTCAAGTGACAAGCAATGTTGTCCCACATAGCAAAATGACGTCCCAGGGATATCTGACGGATCTCCTGGCAGGATATCGGGACGTCCGTAGGACGTCCTGTTTAAGCCCCGTTTACATCCATGGGACGTACAGTTATAATTAATCCTTCGTATAACTATACGAAGGCATATCCTTCGTATAGTTATAATTAATTAAATAATAATAATAGTAAGGTCGATTTAATTTATAGAAATTCCAGGTAGGTAATCCCGCACGGCTCTCCGGGGGACATCCATACGGGACGAACTGTTTGTATTGCCCACAGAGTTATCCCACGGACGTCCTTAGGACATCGCTATGGGAGCAGGACCATTCTGACGGTTATGGGATCTAAATGGGACGTCCCAGGGACGTACTTTGCTATGTGGGGTTATAAGGCACTAGTATTGTTATTATACTAAGGTAGATTCGCAGGAAAATATAGACATACTATAGGCAACTACAGACTAAACGAAATTAACAACAATGAAGAAAAGACTGATAACTTTCGGGATTTCGACAACTCTACTAATAAAAAAAACATATTTGAGCACAAGAACATATACAAATACACATGGACGGAGACGCCGTAGCTCTGTGGTAGAGTGTTGGCGTAGCATTCGGGATATCGTGTGTTCAATCCTGGCGGCCAAACAGGTTTTTCTCAGAGTTTTCCTCGGTCACACGAGGCAAATGCCGAGATGGGATCTCCAACTTATTCTCTTGCCGACACCTTCCAGCACCCTTGCCCCTCCAATTCCCAGCCTGAGCCTTAGATATATAAGGGCCATAAATAAAATTAAAAAGTCAATTATTGCCTCAGTGGAAAACATTTTGAGGTTTTTGTAGAAATTAAATCATTTCAACTTTAATAGAAACGAATAAAAAATGATGGAAACAGTTACTGCAAAACAATGATTGTGTTGATACAACGGTTTTCAGTGTCTTAGAGTGTTCACAACTTTTTGTGTTAAATCAGCAAAATAAACGTGTTGATTTTGGTGATTCAAGACTCTGATTGTACTAGTACTACAACCTCCAATGTGATGAATCAGGTTGACAACACATCCATTGTGCTGAAACACCAAGATCAACACCATTTGCTGTGTTGATTTAAGAAACAAGTGGTGGCCTCCCTGGGACACTGAAAAGTGTTGAATTAAAACTGCAATTTTCTTACATTCTAGTCTCCGCTTAAAGATCCATAAACTTTTTAAAACTCGCACGGTGAAAATTCTACTAGGACAGCAATGGATATAAGTAACCGGGTATTTCATGGTAACATATTTCTGGAGTTCAAAAAGAGTATTTACAGATTGTACTGTACTTCTGGCTTTTTGAAAAGGCACAAGATTTTTTCGTGCAAATACCCTCATTCTATACAAACTTTTTCATCCCTGAAACTTTTTACTTGTGTTTCTAGCATAGTACCGAAACCTTTTTATGCCTATTTCTACAGCAAGCATCTCTACAATACATGCCCGGCATATTGTTTTGCAGTCTCTTTGTAATGATAATCTCACTCTATTTGAATGAACAACACACAATATGTATGTCTATTCTATATTCTAAAGAAAATAAAGTATTTTAAATGTAATTCTAAAGTACGGACATATTTAACTGCGTGCATTTAAATATGTGCTTCGTGTGCTTCATGTGATCTTGACTAATGAAGTAAAAAACCGCAAAAAATACAGGAAATCCCGTGATATTTCTTTTTAATTTTTTCTGCTACTTTGGAAGAAACGTATTTTTGATTTTCAGTCGGCTAACATGATTTGAGGTTTTGAAAATGGCGGCTTAATCGAAGAAAAGTGCTTAAATTACTTGTGTTAAATTTACAAAACTTCAAAAGATTTTGGACATCATTTGATGAAAATTTATGCAGAAAAGTTACATAGTATTTACATTACTTCATCTAATAGTTTTTCAACAAAGTATTCAAAATTAATAGTGATAAATACAACCAAAACTACAGTGGCTGAGAGAATATAGAGCGACCAACAACTATGGCGAACAGTAATCATAGCAACTATTGAATAACTGACCTTAAAACATCAACTATTATGAACGATAGACTGTAAACCTCTATAATATTATACATATTATTATAAAACAGTAATTATTAAAACGAATGCGCAATGGATGGGTATAATTAGCCATCTCCGCGATAGATTAGATAATACGAATACGAGTATTAATAAATAGTTAAATTGTTACTGTTTAATCAATCATATTTAAATGCAATGATTTGTGAATGCTTTTGGAGCTCTTTTGTATGAAAAAATATAAGAATGTCACCTTAAAGCGATTTGAAAGAACTGTGCGTTATAGGAACACCAGTCGTGGTTAAGCAACTTGATGCTACTGTGAATATTATACCTAGGTACATGTTATTCGTAATTAGAATGTATTACTATAAGTCTAAAGATATATATTGCTCATTACCTTTATATAATTAATAATTGTTCGAAATATTCAATTTAGTGTATTATGATCAAGGAATATATTTTGTGTATGAAACTACATTTTATTTGTTGCATTCTGTTATTCAATTCATTGTCTCAGTATTCCAGAAAAAATACATTCCTATCTCTTTTCTACTGTACAAATAATTACTATCACTTTATTATTATTGTGCAATCAAATACCAACCGGATCTTTGTTATATACTCAACAATATTTACACTTTGTTCCTATGGCCAGAATTTAGAGCAACAAAAAGCATAATGGGTGAGTCCGACATTTTTTTATAAGAGTTTACGAATCGTTAAAAAGTTGTAAGAGCCTTCAAATACATTACCATCGCTAAATTATTAGCTGAAGTTCATGAGAAATACAAAATATCACTTAAGTAGTGAATGTTCGTGATGAAAAACAAAAAACGATTTTGTGAATAAAACCAAGTTTCTTTTGTTTTTGTTTTTTTGCCCTGCGGAAAAAACATAATTTTTCCTTTTTTGAATATTAGGTTGTTTTTTGTCCTTTAAAACACTAATCTTGACTCAGTGTACCTATAGTCTAACGTCAGTTGCTCCTCGTTCATTTTATAATTGTCAATTCTGTGCAAAACAGCTGTTTTGGAGGCTTCATCTGACATGCCCGTTTCTTGATAAATTCTCTTGCCATAAGAAAGACTGAGAAGGAAATAGTCGAAAAGAGGGCCTCTACACATGGTCCCAGTCAATGTGGTGCTACTGCCACATCACTTTCGTCTCTCGGCTTCACTGTCCTTGCAAAGCAAACAGCCTGATGCACTT
>JAGDQP010075603.1:0-10145 GCA_022664845.1 Lepisma saccharinum
TTAATACAAACGTTTCTTTCTCTGAAATATTCAATTTAGCCTCTTTTAGGTTATTAATCCATTTTAGTCGTTTTAGGATCTGTAGGATTCATGCATTTGATTAAGAAATTACTGAAATAAAAATATATGTTGTAAGAAGTAAAATAATTAAAAACCTAAGAATCCGGACCTAGTTATTACTTATGACTTAACTTCTGAAAATTATAGAAATATGGAATTATACAAAGTTATCTATTTATCCTGTAAAAATTTATCGATTAACAGCAAACACAGCAGACTAACGTACGACTAAATATACGGCTGGTGCTTTTACTCTCAGTCTTGTGAACCGGTGGAATAAGAAAATTTGTTTTCTTGTCCGACCGTGTTCTCTTATCCTCCTTTCCAATAATTGTTTGGTTTTTCACCTCGCACTATTGGGCTTAGGTTAAAAAACAATTAGAGCCTAATATACATCGGCAAACAGATGACAGGAAATCTGAGTGGTTGTTATTGGTAGGTGTTATTTTCTCAATATTTAGGATAGATTATTTCTCGAAAATTTATGATCAACTATAACACATGTCTTACATTGTTTACAGGAAAGAAGGTGCTACCCGATGTGAATGATCTCGCTGAAAAATTGTTTCTACGTGATCATTTTAAACCAGATATATTTGGAAGTAATATGTTATTCGCTCATTATGCACAGCAACTTTCTTATCAACTTTTCATGCCAAACAAATTTCTCTTACCTGGATATTCACTTGTTAGTGGCCTGGTAAGTTATACCTCATTTTTAATATTATCAGGGTTAAAGTGCGTAGTGAGTGACCTGCTTTCTCATGATCCTTCTGTAGCTGGATAAACATCACATGATAGTAAATATTCAGGGTGAAGTAAGACATTATTATTTATTTCCCTGTAAGCACAGAATACATGTATTCTCTATCGAAACATGAATAAAACTTGATTTTAGAGTAAATGAAAATAAAAAGCAAATTACCTATTTATATCAAAGAATCCACCTTGAATAAATTGATGTTTGTTCAAGCTGGATTCAACTGTTATTTTAAACTATGGTATAGATCTCGTTCCATGGGATTTTTTTCTAATTTAATAGAATAAAATTTGTAATTAAAATCCAATTGAATGCTTAAACTATTACTTTGTGCCCTCTTTTCCATGTTGAAAACACGTTGAATTTCAATCTATGTTCCAACCAAAGTTTATTTAGTTGAAGGATGTTCATCTGGCGTATTTTTAACTATTATATTGAACTGTTCCCTAGATTATCTTTTCAAGTTAATTGCATATAAAATGTGTTTAAAAGCGAGTAGAATAAAACAAACTACATTCTCATTTGCATGTTGAAAATAGACTGAATTTTAAACTATATTTCAATGAACGTTCAATTTCTTTGATATGGCGTTAATATGAAGTGTTTTCAATTATGACATATATTTTGTTTTATATGCGGTTTTCCAAAGAGACATATTACATTTATTGAGAAAAATACCAATAGTGTAGCGATAGTTAAAGTGTTAAACAAGGAAAAATGCACACAACAAAGAAAGGAAATTATTCTTTATTCTCATTCTCACATGATGGTGAAATGATGCGCTTCGATTTGTGGCACTGCGTGCTAGACTGCATGTTACTACAAATACCTTAAAAGACCAGTGATCTCAATGTGGATCTCTGGATGGAAGGATAAGGTGACGAGCTACCTACGACGAGTATGGAACGTTCCTGGTTCAAACCGCACAGCATCGGTTGGATATTTTACTGTTCGAAAATTAACACATTATATCATGATGAAAGCAGCGGACAATATGAGACAAAATGTGTATACCAATAGGCTTCTGAGGCTTCTGTGAGTCAAAATATTATGTAAACTTGTAATGTACAAAAATTAAATAAATTTCAAATTCCAAATAGATGGAAACCATGCTGTGGTTCTGAATCCAGTTTTCAACTTGTTTCTTCTCAACCATTATTTAACATCGAATAAACCGTTGAACATTTCGGTACATTTGCAATGTTAAAATCACGTTTCGGTACTAACGTTTAATACAAGTATTTTCAACGTATGTATATTACTTCAGTTTCAAAATGATTTGATTCCTTGATAACAAGGATGTACTTGCCAAGTTAGAAAACGTCCCTTAGTAGAAACAGAGATACTTTCTCAGGCATATATACAGTGTTTTCTAAAAGTAATGCGACATATTTTGCTTTTTTAAAATCCTTAAGTACAGAACATTACTCCGGCATATCCAGAGGGTCTAATAATGGGAGACATTTTAAGCAATATACAGTAATACCTTGAACGTATGTACTATTTTTTAATAGAAACATAGCATTTGTTTATATATACAAAGAACGTCATTACTTTTGTACAGTAATATTAATTTATTTTGAAATAGATTAAGAATTAATAACCGTGCTACATTTACATTGTATTTTCCCCAATCGTTACAGTACAAAGTATACACTAGTACACACCCCTTGATTTGGTATATGATAGGGTATACTAGACAATTGTTAAGTGATTTAAAATAAACATATATTTTTGGTATAAACGTTATAGTTACATCCTATATTTAATGAACTGCTCACATTTGTGTATTATGCTCAAAAAACACTATATCTTAATGCAAGTCATAATTAAATAATATTAATTACTTGTCCTCCAACGGTAGATACAGAGTTTTACCAGTGTTCAATGAATAACACAGCACTAGTATTTGAAAAGAAGTTACGTACGAATTATTATTGTAAATTACTATATAGTTGTGTTAATTCATTAGTCCAATATCTATGAGTTATCGTCTCAGTACACTTAATAACAGAATGAGAGTAATGCATTATTGTATTTATTCCTAAATAACATAACATTATGTTGAATTAGGACACCAACATTGTTTGTAAATAAAAAATATGTACTGCAGTATGTATACTATAAAGAAATATATATTATTTTATCTTACATTTGCTTATATACTGTGAATATACTGATTCCAGCTTTGCATGCAGATATCGAACGGATGCCCTGCTCAGTGCGCGAAGTTATACGCACAAGTTCTCCAAGCATTATTTTTAAAAGGATCCACACGGTAGACAACAAGAACAATTTAATTTGTTACCATGCTTAGTCATTTCAAAAACATACACACAGACAAACAAAAAAAAGATGTAGAAAGAAACGAAATTAAGACTAAAGATCAAACAATACTTTAAGATGCAATCAGTCAGCAAGTCTTTACATCATAATGTTTCCTTTTCTTATCATTTAACATTTTTTTGTAGTTCTTTTCCCCCACCAGATGGAAGCAGAGTTAGTTAACTGGGGGTAAACGTGCGGATTTCTGTCTTCTTCTTTTTTAAAAATTAACTACATAGACAGATAACGAGTCCCCTGTAGTGCGAGTAATAACGAAGAAGACAATGTATGCATATTAATAAGCAAGGACACGCAAGCACATGGAAGAATGATACTTCCTTCCGCTTTTTTTTGTTTGCGAAACACCTATATGATCTAACATAAGCAATGGAATTAAGTACGCAGAAACTCCCCAAGAGGGAAGAAGTAAAATGAAAGATAAAATGGTTTTCTTAAAGTCGTGACTAACCTAACACACAAATTACGCATATATTTACATTTCATTTATTTTGTGTCTTTTGAACGCAGAGACGAAACAGTAATGGAGCAATGATCACAAATGGAAGAACAGACAATTAAATACATTTCCGCTAGAGGATGTAATTTTTCGTTTTAGAACAAAAATATAGAGCTCGTTTGAACAACTAAAATGTATGAGGAGACTGTACCACGAATGGAATGAGAGTATGCGTTTTGTTTTAAAAAATACTAAACGAGCGCAACTTAATATCGAAACAGTGGCATACTCTCGACATAGCTACATGATCTAAACAGTCTAACGAGGTTTTGCAGGGTTTAGCCAAAATAACACAAGAAAAACGTTTAACAGAGAAGTGACTGGTTAGACCTATAAGAAATGTGAAAAAAGTTATGAAAAGAGCAGGTAAGGAGCCAGGTAATAGAATGAAGGGGCTCAGCCCCATTTTAGTTAAACGAAAATGATATCTTTATTTTCTTAGATGAATCAGATATGTGAATACGGACTGAAATGCTAACAAATTTATCGTGCCTGTTTGGACGAGTTAATCGCAAAGAGACAGATGCTTTACATATAGCTTACCCCTTGCCGTATGGATAGATAACCTATATACGCGAATGTAGAAAGGGGTACAGGACGTAGATATGTGATCAAGTAAGTTTGCATATTGGGAGAACAATATAATGATGAGAGGTAGGTCCTTTACGGATAGTTTAACCCCCTCCTTCACGATATGTATACAAGAGAAGCGAATAAGTTTAGCGAGAATGGGACGTCACAACTGAATTTAAAGTAACATATCGAGCTGTAATTTGTGTACAATGTATTTCTAGATTGTAAAGTAGCGTAAGATCTTAGTATGGATGTCCCAAACGGAAATGGGGATGATATGAACACATTACTATAATTTAAGAATAGAATCCGAAGCAGTTGTGACTTTGCCATTCGTCAGACTTTTAACTACACCAAATGAAAAATTAGATATTTTAATCCTACAAGTACGAATTCACTTGAGATATATGATGAAACAGTCTTGAAAAGTGAAGTCCAACTGAACGTGATTGTCAACTATTCGAGACCGGTACTGGTCATTAGAGTTAATCTTATATTTTGTACTTTAGCAGACTGTGTGATATTCTGGAAGACGTTTAGTAATGATATAGAAAGAATGACATGGAATTAAATGCTATTAGCCATTTTTGGAGCAAGGAGTATGACATCGCGTTTGAACAAAAATAATATGAAAGACTGGATTTGTCATTAGCCTACAACAGAGTTGTAGTGTATCTTTTAGTCATCTATGGCGCAACAATATTGAAACTGAATATTACTCCTAAAATAGTAAATGAAGTACAGGGTTTATGAAATATCGGTTACTACAAAAGTAAGAACATTATATTTTATGGATAGCTTTGATACATATGAGACAATGAAGACGATTGTGAATGTCTTCCCCAAAATCACAACCTGTAGCTACTTCTTTTAGTTCATATAGGTTAGTGATAATCAGGAATAACGCCAATTGTTCCGAACGATAAAAAGTATTGCTAAATGAGATTAAGTTAATAAATATGTTACTTGTCAAGTATTATGTGTTATTGAACTTGAAGGAACTCATTGAAATACAAGTAAAGACGTCAAGTACTACATTAAGTGAATCTTGATTCAACTTTGGCGGTATTGTACTCATTGATAGTTTAACGTATTTGATTTTGCCAGACACTTATCATGAGACTGGAAGGGACAAGCGGTATTCTTTATTTTGATTGATCAATAAAGTACATAAGGACGCTGAACGGGGATTCTTGGATGTAGCTTTAGAATGCTGTTCCTGTGTGAATGTTTGAGTCTTGAAGTCAAACCTGCTTGCATAATGTATAGTGTTCAAAAAAGGAAAGCAAATTATCCGCTTATCTGTCTTGCTTGTTTAACCACATTTGCAATGACTCTGGAAGTCACGACTGCGTTTACATGTCAGTGGAATCCCTGCAACAGAAGATAGTGGAAACCTTCTCATATGCTCATATATCATTTAAATCTACAAGTAATTTATAGAGACACACCCGGACTACGAACATACAAAAAAGAACATTTTCAAAATATATAAAGAAATGATTTCAAGTGCAGAATACGTAAACAAACGTTATCTCTCGCTTTGGTCAAAAGATTTCCTACACGGTTCATTTGGATGTTGCTAGTGAGAAATGGAATAAAAACGAATCCGTTTGATTAAACAAGAAATTATGTATGGTGCATAATCAAGATCTATACAGAGTAGAACAGTACAACTAGTACAAGAAAATATTGTTATTACACATAAGAATACAAACTATTGATCATTATTGTTTTCGTGAGTACATACAACTAACACAACTGATACAAAAATTGAAGTCATACAAAATATTGTAATTACATAGAATTGAAACAAATTATTCAACAAGTCAAGCCAGATAAAATAATGAAATAATTTTTTGCAAGACAAAGTTCGATAGTACAAAATATTTGTCTTCTACATTGGAAAAAAGTGAAGTTATATAAATATTATGATTAGAGTCATCTGATACATAAAAGTCAACTTCTATAAAATATTTTTGGTATAATGTTGTCGTCTAACTTATACGATACAAGTCATTGTTTTAGATAACATAATTGTAAAACTTTGTTGTTAATGTTTTGATGGAATACAGAAAACACTGATGTAGTACAAAATAAATTTATTTGTGGTACATTCAAACAAAACAATGAAGTCATATAAAATATTATGATCACAGTCAGCTGATACATAAAAATAAACTCGTAAACAGTACTTTTCGTATAATGAAATTATGTTGTCGTCTATCTGTTAGGATAAAAGTTTTAATGGAAAGGCAACATAATTGTAAAACTGTTATTAATGTTTTGATGGAATACAGAAAACAATGAAAGAGTACAAAATATTTTATTTGTGATACTAACACTGCAAGATATAAGTTTACTTTTGCAAAAAACAGTGAAGACACCTATAACAAAGGATTGAACAAATCATAGAAAATATGTCATTGTTTCTAATAGAATGAAAACCGTTAAAATAAATTAATTTGTGATGCACATTGTTTTAATGTTAGAACTTGCAGGGACTTGCGAAGAAAGTAGCAAACCGTTTCAGAAATCAAACTTGATACCTGAAGAAAATGCGTGACGTGCAAAAAGCGTTCATCAAGTTTCGTTTTGTTGATTGCATACATATAGTAAAATAAAACATCAACTCAAACAAAGAATATTATTATATATATTTCTTTAGTTAGTACAGTACAGAATTTAGTCATCTAACTTACAGGGTACTTGTCATTGTAACACAGTATTACACAACTTACTGGTGAAAGTTTGTATTAAAAGAAATAAGAACAGGTTTTTTCACTCACTTTGCAAACCGTATATTAACGTAGCCTAATCTTCACTATAGGAAAGATTTAATGGACGCCGCTTATTTTATTGCACAATAGAATGTCTTTTGCTTTGTGGTTTAGATACAATACGGTAACCTGATTTACGAAGGAAATGACTTGGACTAAAATTATAAAGTTAGTCACCAAATTATAATACTGATCAAAGGTTAAAGTTTTAAGAGCACGTTGAGTAGAGTAATATCACGAATCTTGTATATGTGTTTGATTTTACCTGTAGCTACTTCTTTTAGTTCATACCCATAATTCCTATGCCCAGCACATAAGAACCCTTGTATTTCATAGCCTTCATGTGATTCTAACCTTAATTCTCTAAGATGATTCGCGAGTGGTAACAATCGAGGTTCATCACGATGTCTAATATATAATACTATCTGAGTCACAGTACAGGAGTCGCTCGATACAACCGCCTCCATTCCCTCATATAATTTAAGTCGTGCCCAACAGGAAATGAAGACTGCAAGTGCTACATTGCTGAATTGAAATTGTGTGTTTTCGTTTTCTATATACATATACGTTACAAGTTTTCGCCTATAAGCACAACATTTTGCATTTTTAAGCGCCATACATACTCAATCTCATTAAATTCATTTGTATTGTGAACAACTTTGGTTTGCGGTAAATTTGTACGCTGTCTTCTTTTTCCGAATAAAGAGTTCAAAAATATTTTAGAAATGTATCGTAGTCCTTTATTTCTCTTAATGTTGTCATAGTCAAGATCAATTTCCCCAAGATGACTGTAATTGTGAATATACTGCTGTTTTTGTTGGTCTGTTACACACCCTTGTGGGAACCCAGTGGCTTCTTATTTCATTTTAGAAACGTATTTACATAAGATGTAAACAATCCTTCTGTATTTCCATTTCCCAGGGTTCATACGTATCCAGAATTACATACCCTTTTTCTAATGAAGTATGGAGTTTAGGTGTACAGGAGACACCTTTGATTGCACGTTCCACGTCAGAGTGAGTACAATGCCCTGCAAGTAATAGGTCAATACAGGTTCGGAAAATAGCAAACACGAGTTTGTTATGTGCATTATAGGGTAAAAGTGGAATGCCTAGATCGTTATAGGTAAAACTTTACAAAATACACGTCCGTGGACTTTACTTGGATCATTCATATGTTCACCTTTACAGATCTTGACAGGACCAGCAGGAAGTGTTTTGTAGTTATGACCCATATGTACAGGTTAGTGTAGTCATCATATTCAAGTTGTCCTCCTTTGCACATTTATATAAAGCGCGAAAACATTCCTTGCGGTCTCCTTTAAAGGCGTCACGTGTACGTAATTGTTCTTGAACATTAGAACAGTGATCGTGAATAAAGGTTTGAATTTCACGCGAGGTTTTCACTTCCCTGTCCCAGTCGCATTAGAAAATGGATATATAGTTTACATTAGACGTATGGTTTAAAAACTCCTCCCTCGCTATGGTTGCATTATACTGACTGTTTAAACTATGCCCGTCCCTATCCTAAACTTGATCCCTATTATTCGTGATGCAAAAATTTTCATGCCAATATCAACCGGAAATTCGAAACCTGTACGTGTATTTATATTATATCCATCCAGCTTGAAATTCTTGAATTGGGCTTGCTTTCAAGTTTCACAAGTTTGCCGTTGAATGTTACGTGTATGTTCCATATATTGTAACCACTGTTTGGCCTTTTTACTTTGATAGGTCCCGTGTTGGAAACCTAGAGGAGGAATTTTTGAAATTGTATTTTCCTTTAAATTACATGATCGAAAACAATTCATTACCGAAGCAGCGATCGTAGATTTATGAAGAAATCATTGGAGTCCGTTTGTTTTTTCTTCAACGATATTAGAATATATAATGAATTCTAGAGTAAGGATACGTACGTCGTTTTTACAATACTCTAACAATTCATGCCGAAAATCAAACGTCTGTTTACTTTGAACACATGCATGATGCCATGCAGCAATTGCTTTTCCTTCTTTTTGGATTTGCGTCCAATATATAAAATTCAAATTTTGGATATAACCCTATATTATTTTGGTTCTGCGGTATTTTAAATAAATGTGGGAAATCGCCCTTCTTGAGTGATTCGGCCAAACCTAGTGTTTTAGTTAAGTCAGCTAATCGAACTCCCATGAATAGCAATATATCTCGAAAGATAATAATATTTATCGTTAACTGCATAATTTTATATACTCTACTAATAATATGAGGAACCAGTTTTTGACGTTCTAACAAGTTTCGAGCAAGAAACAAATTGTCAATACCCGATTCATTATGTGAAAGTGATACTACCTTTGTAAACTTGGGACCTTGTTCGAATACGCGATTCATAAATGTTTACATATAATAAAATAAAATCGTTATTTCCATCAGAACTGAAACAAATATTACATTTATAGACGTCATCATTCATGTTTTTACATGAATAACAACGATGACTAAGGCAAATTAAATTAGGTTCGCACTCCTCTTCTCCCTTTTTATTTTCAGCTAGTAACAGTCTCCAGATCAAATACGATATTCAAGAAATCCTCTACCCGTTACGGATTCGTTGGGTTTACAAAAAAGATATCTGCACATAAATGTTCACCACAATTATATATCGATGTTCTGATATGTCGATCGGGTGTCACACCGCATTTACAGCAAAGTTGCGTGTGCTGACATATTGATTTACGTTTTGCTTTTATCAAATGATTGTTAGAACATGTCTGATTTACAAAATAACGATTACACTTGTCACAGTAAACAATGTGACATCAGCAGTTTTTGAATCAGGATGACACTGTTCACATTGTGAACATATATATTTACACTTAAGATGCCGACGTTCCATATATGGAGTAAGACAATGATCACAATAGCCGTTAATTCCTAAAAATGACGTAATAGTCTTAATAATATCGTAATGATTGTCTTGGTACCTCAAAAAGATTTTTTCTTTGCTGTTGTTCGAACATAGATTTTTCATACTCGCGTGTGTAATAAACAATAATTTGATACTTATTTAACCAATACTTTGGAACTTGTCTACATCGTCTATACTTCTACCTTTTATACTACGTACATTTACATTTGCATCATAGCATAATTCT
>JAGDQP010075604.1:0-10145 GCA_022664845.1 Lepisma saccharinum
GTCTATAACACATAAATATAAATTAAAAGTGCCGATGGTACTGGTCATATTTCGACTGTCATGTAAGATTGAGCTCATCACCTGGAAAACAAAAATTAGCCATTTTCGGAGTGTATTGCTAAGTTTGTTGGTTTGAAGTTGACATCACTGGACGGTTATGCAATTGGTTGTACAATTAAAGCAAACGGGTTGCGTGTCGGTGCAGGATAAATACATTCATAATTTAACCCCAAATGACTAAAACCTTTAATACAGTGACCTGTATTGTTTTAACAGTTTTCAAGTGATACAAGAACTTTGGTTCTTTTATATATGGTTGTTTAATAAATACAGGACAATATTTCAGAATCGAATTCCTCATAGTGCAATCATTAACATTGATTGTATTAAACTTTGTTTAAAAATAACTGTTTATCGGAACCAGAGGCGCCCAGAGGTAGCGAGGTATTGTCACAAATAACGTGATATAGGCCTATGGAAAAAAAAAACGTATGCAGTGTCAATTTATCAAGTGGCAATCGAACTGTATCCAAAGAGTTATTTTATCAAGGTTCATCATTAAGGAGTGCAGCTGCAGGAGGTTTACAAGCTTTGTCTACCGAGCATGGCCAGTTTCATCACAATGACGATAAGGGAAGTCGCTTCTAAGCTACACTCTTCAGTGATAAGCATTGATCAAGGTCATTACTTGTTTAGATATGACACCATTTCTGACGATGCCTGTCTATCTTTGGGTGCCTCTAGCTCTGAAATTACGTTTTTTTTTTGTTTTGTTTTTTACGAAACTGGACATAATCGATTTTCATCCTAACGGAACTCATTCCTGAACCATTACCGGGATTTTCCATGAATTAATTCCTGAATTTTTGAAACCATACTATACAGAAGAATGGTTTTTAATATACAGCCATGGACGGAAGTATAGGCACAACAACAGAATTCGTTTTCAGACTGGAAGTAGAAAAATCTTGTGGCAGGAGCAGGTTTTCTGTACTTTTTGTAAAAGATTTTGTTGTAGAATATATGTATAGAGAAGGTTATTACTGTCCCATCAATAAATACAAGTTCCCTCACTCCAGAAACTGCCATACACCCACACACCATAACGCCACCACCACCATGTTTTACGGTAGACTGGATATTTTCTGAATTTTACTCTGAACGCCTTTTCCTCCATACCAGAATTCGTCCTTCGTTCATACATATCACGAATTACTTACACTGCGACTTTTGGTTTAAGCCCATCACATCTGAGGGATCACGTCCTTCGGTGATCATTTTCGGGGATCATCATGGGTGGCCAGAGTCTAAGTTGAAATACCAATCCTCAGTAAAACTGAAGAAACTACTGGAAAATCAGTCAGAATGACCAACAGTGGGGCTCAAGCCCGCGTTAATAGTAATCGGAAGTCCGGATATTACCTACAGAACCAAGACAGACAGATAAGTGTTTACTTTCTGTATATTGATTGGCCAGTACCAGTAAGCAAAGAATACATCGTGATCTTAGTTTTAAGCCCAAAGTCACGATCATTCAATGATTTTGGAATAATACGTAGGAGGTGCTGCCATCTAGAATCAAGGCGTGCCACACTGTTTGTATGTATGTATGTACTTTGTACAGTATATATATACCTGCTGTCCTTGAAGTCGAATAGCATCATAAGGAAAAAAAAAAGACAATAAATTCTTACATGTTCGCTGCTGCAGTGCCTTGATGAACTGTAAACAACATAAAGTTGCAGATTTATTTTATTTTATTTTTTTAACAAAGAAAGAAGGAAGAGAAAAATTTAGTGTCGCCGACAGCCTTGGCTATTTATGTTTACTAAAAGTGAAATGCAAAAACATAAAAAAAAAACGGAGTTGAAAATACTTGTAGTTTGAATTTGTTCAGTAGAGTTTTTTTTTTTTAAAAAATAAAAAGAGAAATGACAGGGACTGGTCTAAACCTCACGCCCAATTTTCAGCTCATGATTACCATGTAGAGGGAGCAGGTGAGTTTAGCCTTCTTCTTTCAAGTTTTGTGCTTTCGTTTTCATCATTATTATTATCATCATCATCATTAGAGTTCTACCGAAAGCGATAGGTTCTTCAAAGCATGTTGAACTGTCTCCATTCTCTTCGGTCTTGTATCTTTGTGACGTTGTGTGTAATTTAAGTTCCTTAGTGCTGTCAAGCAGCTACATTCGTCTTCCCCTTTTCCCTTCAGTTCCATCCCTGCGCAGCCAGTGTTCTAAACAGTTTCTTTTACTCTTTATTGCCTCCAGAATATGTTTGTCTCTCGGCTACTCTATTCAGGTATTTTCTATCAACAAGTGATTTGTCATTTCACCTCCATGTTTTCGTTTCAAAAGCTTTCAATTCTCTTTGCTTTAACCTTAATTCAAAGGTTCTCAAACTGTGGGTCGCCAGTGCCTTGCTAGGGAGATGCGGAGAAGATATATACATATTTTTAAAGCATTAACACAAATATTAAAGGTTTGAAACAGATTCCTTGACCCCCAACTTTGTCCACTTTTCCTACATAAAGGTCTATAATCACTACGGCTAGTTTTATCTGGTCTGGCTTGTTAATTTCCTATGGCTATGTTAATTGAAACGGAATCGCCTTAGCTGAGGCGGTAGCGCGTCTGACTACGAATCAGGCGGACTGGGTTCAAATCCCGACTACGACGCTGGAGACTTCTTCAGTGCTCCAGTGCCGGCGCTCTGAGATACACTCAGCCTCCTACCAGAGTACGGGAGAGTCCTTGGAACTCGTACGCACCTTTGGAAGTAAAGACGGTCGAGCGTGGGACTGACTACACCTCACTTTGTGCCGTAGGTCAAGAATATGTGAATCGCTACCTCTATATCTCCCTGCGCCGTTAATTCAATTTAAACACGTTTCTAGCGTTTATTTTGTGTTTATATAAATGCATATATATTAACATATTTTAGCTTTAGGTCATACTTTGTCCAGAATATGCTATAAAAACATTCTTTATTTGTATTTTTAAAAAGCATTTAACTTGATATTGCTCATAAATTAATTACGCCTATACGGCTAATACAAAACAATTCTAGTATTATCTTTAAAAATACAGTATATTGCGATTAAATGACGGTAGATAACGAGATTGACCAGGAATGCAATAAAGCATGAGAGTGAAAGGTTGTTTACCTTATCTTATCAGACAAAGAATATTAATTCAGTTTATGTTTTATCTAATAGGGTCAACAAACAATATGTTGAGAACGACACTTTCTGCAAAACAGGAAAGGGTAATGCTTTATAAAAGAAATAAGTTGTAATTTTTAGTAATATTTTCAGATCATAATTTTGCTTTTTAACTGGATCTTAAAAAAATCAATGAAAATTGTTATGGTATATTTGTTAACAGAGTAATATAGTAACAATACATAGTGATTCAAAAAGAACTTAACAATTTTAAAACAGTATAAAAATTTATTCAGAAGATTTATAGATTCAGGTAAGTGGTTAATTTGCAGCAAAAATATATCAATTTTGACTCACGTAGTGTCGTATTACCTAATTTCAACTCTACGAGCGCCAATGGGTGGAAGAAATATTCGTTATTTAACGAAACTCCATATGAAATCAAGCTGTGAGAAATCTGGGGAACGAAACCTGGCCATGCTACTCGGTCTTTTCGTGATTTTCTTTTCAACTTAGAAGTTAAAAGCAAAACGACAAGCGAGCGCGCTTCTTATCTGGGTATTGAACCATTTTAAATTTGGTCGCTCGCAGATTCAGAATTTGGTAACACGATACTACATGAGTGAAACGTAATGTGTTTTCCTACAAATTAACGACTTAATAGATTCTGTAGACCTTCCAAATAAATTTGCTAAACGTTTTCAAAGTTGTAAACTTGTTTTTTGAATAACCCTGTATCATACTGTTTACATGTATACGTGTACACTTTGATATAAAGGCAAAGTTGAGCAGGGAGTTATGGAAGTTTTTCAATGACAAAATAGGGTACAGGATGAGAAAGTCTAAAATCCCTTCAGTTGTTTTTGGTTTTGTGTGTCACTAGCCTTACGAAAATTGTGTTGATAAATATGGACACAATTCTGCAATGCTAAATCAACTACAAAGCTTTACTTTCCAGCTAGAACAGATTTCAAGAAAGGTTTGAAGTGAAATTTTGCGCTATTATCTAAAAATTTGTCCTCCTAAAAAAATAATTCCCTTAAGGATAATCTAAAGCAACGATCTCCAAAAAAAGATGGCAGCACTATCTCCGTATATGTCTAATGTGTTTTCACGTTACACGAAATTTCACTGCTACTCCTACAAATTCAAGCCTAGAGAGTTCAAACTTCAGGGAAGAAAGTTTATAACCAATTCAAGAGCATGATCGATGCCGATTTATAATTTTCTTTTTTGTTCATTGTTGAAAGAGCTTCATTGTTATAAGTTTCGATATTTACAACAACAATGAAGGAAAACGAAAATAAAAATCGGCATCGATCATGCACTTGAATTGGTTATGAACTTTCTTCCCTGAAAGTTTGAACTCTCTAGGCTTGAATTTATTGGAGCAGCAAGGAAATTTCGTGCAACGATAACAATACATTAAACATATACGGAGATAGTGCTGCCATCCTTTGTTGGAGATCGTTGCTTTAGATGATCCTTAAACATTATCCTCCTAAAAATTAGTTTGTAAGATAAATCATAAAATATTTAGATGTACATGTTAACTTGACAATTCAGAACTTAACATCACGAAAAGTGGACCTTGGTACCTTATTGTGTAATGTGTAAGTGTATATACGTTAATGACATTTAGCTCATACCTACAAACCGAGCAGCCAACCTTATATCAGTTGCTAGAGTGCTGATTTTGCGTATAAACGTCCTGGGATCAATCCCGGCGGCCGGTGAACGTAAGTTTTCTCCAGTGATTTTCCTCAGTCATACCAGACTCATTCATGTCACCTTTGAACTCAGCTCGGGCCGGCATCCTTCTCACATTTTCTTCTCTACCCATCCCCTCTCGCTCCCCTTGAGTCAAAGATGCCTAAAGACAATAACTCAACCAGACCTCGTCTCGAAAATATATTGTCCAAAAAGTGTCTCGTCTCGAAAAGATACATATTGTAAATTGAGAGAGTTTTGCCTCGTCTCGTTTTCCACACATATTTCTCTATCTTGTCTCGTCTCGTCAGCGACATTACTTTCAAACCACACATCATCTTTTTTTTTTTTTTTTCATTTTGTCAAAGCCTGAAATTAATATCTAAACTCCTTCTGTGCGCCAGATCGCTTTACAGTCTTTCCCTCAATGTTAAACTAAAGAATATTCGTTAGTGCTGGATCCTAAGAAGACTTACACAATCTGCCAGTGTAACTTAGGCGTTTGATGTGTTTCCTGCGGTGTTTCTTGAATTGCGATTTTGACCTTGAAGTGTTCTGAGAACAGTTTATATGATACACATAAGTTATTTCCCCGTTTACGACTGTCCAGGTATTCATTTGTATACTGTTTTCTGTCTTGATGTTCACCTACCGGACATGTATACTTTAACATACATAGTGTCTACTGGACGTTCGTATATACTTATTTTTATTTTTAAGCACTAATTATTTCTCCATAAAACGTTTCTGTAATACTCTATCCTACTATACCAAGGGAGCTAGCTTACGCAGCAATCATTTCAAAGAATAGCAAGGTGTATTTGTGCCTCATCTTTGCAACATGAGACTTTCCCGCAATGAATCTTTCCATCGTAGCTCATTTTAAGACCAATTTTTTCTTCTTCACTTTGCATTTTACTTTTGGGATGAAAACTTCTAAAATGCGCGCGTCTTTTTTAGTAATGCAATTGAAGACTTTGGAGAAATGTTTTGGACAAAACGTAGATTGAAAGGTAATAGTTATGATGAATTCCCTGCTCGGAGGACGATCCCTAGATCAGGTGAACCGATAGTGGATTGTCATTACCTTACCTTCCATCAGTTGGAGGATATGGAGGGGATTTAAGTGGAATTCGAACCATTGCATTCAATATTAGACTATATTCCTTGCGGGGAACGCAAGGAGGATGACGTGTTGAAAACGCGTGAGGACCATTGTCGCAGGGGATTTTTACATTCTTTTCTTTACTTCACAATGGTTCGTGGTGTCATCAAATCTTGCAATGCAACGTTAATTTAACTCACTTCCCGACGTCATACAATGATTAAATTTTGCACAGCGACGTAAGTTGGGTGACAATATAATATTCCATTGTTATGTGCATATTTTAAAAGCATATTCTATTATTTTTAAATATGAACTTCTTTATCCTAAAATAGATACTAGCCTGCAATGAACTTGGGTTTGGCTGGTTGCAAAACACTTTAGGATTTGGATCACAGAATATTAGCTTGAGAAAAAGTACCCGAACAACGAAATAACTCAAAAAAATAATTTAAAGAAAAACTTTTTAAATAATACTTTTCTTAAACAATTCTTACTAAAAAATAAAAAAAGAAATAATTTTGTTTATGCATGACTAAGAAGAAAAGCATGGGCGCACCAATTCAAGAATTTATAAAGTGATTGTATAACAGAGTGCGCCCCATGCTTTTCTTTTTTAGTCATGCATAAACAAAATTATTTTTACTTTCTAGTACGAATTGTTTAAGGAAAGTATGTCTTTAAAAAGTTACTTTATTAAAAAGTATGATCCCTCTGATACACTTTAACCCTACTTCTCCACCCTCTTTTCCCCCGATCTTTTCCTTCTGTGCTGGCAACGTTACTTGGATTTGCTTCCTTCGGATATATAATTATTCTTTTAAAATTAGGTTATAAAATAAAAGCTGGGAAAGGATGATCAAGCACAATTCTGTGTTTGTGTGAGAGAGGGTGGAGGGGGAACAGAAGAAAGGAAACGTGTGTGATTGTTGTCTACGTGATGCTACCTCATGACTCATTTTCCCCTCGCTTCGGTTGCCTAGCGAATTGATTATAAAGCAATTTCTACAGTTTTCTAAGAAAACAACAAATGTCGTAATACACAGTACAAATCCTTCACCATTTGCTGCACTGACAGGGTTGCCAACCATTTTTATACCGATGCCACTGCAGTGGTGGCGAATCCTGCTATCGACATATTGATTGAGGTTTGCAGGATTTCTTCTCAATTTCACTAGGCGAATGTCGGGATGGTGCCTCAAATAATGCACCAATCGCTATCTTCGCTCTCCCCCGTTACAGAAAAGTGCTCGCCAAAGGTTATCACCAAGACTTGTGACGGAGTTAGGCCATAGCGTGACTCGTAAGTATAAATTAAATAAGAATAGTTTTATAAGGAATTCATATTACTATTTTTTTTTAATCGTTATGAATTGAACAGGTAGTTTTGGTCCTGACGATCCGTCCTTTGGCGATCACTCTTCCGGAGACAGGGATGGAGAAGGCAGCTGTCAGGGCCTTTACACGAGTACCATCTCGGGATTCACCTGAGGAACTGAGAGGAAAAACTGCAAAATACCAGTTTGGGTGGCAAGTAATTTGGCTGGAATACACGTTCCTCCCCATTGCTGGTCCGAAGCTCGTGAAGCTAACAACGAAATTCCATGAAGTACTGGAAACTCCAGGTTTCTTCCTGAGAAAACCTCACTGGAGGTGTATTTTTATACCTCCAGGGAAGTATTGTAATCTGTCTGGACGTGGGAATATGATGACTACTACCTGTTTTTCTAGTGTGTGAGAATTTTTCGGAAGGGTGGTGGTGCTATTTCTCGTTCTCTGGCAGTAATATCTGCGGTCACCCATGAAAAATGCTTTTGGAGAGAGTAGATAGAATATAAAGATAAAAAGAAGCTGGATAGGACATTGATAAAGCAAAGATTGTATATTGAAGGGATGACTGAAAAGAAAAGATCAATATAAAGGAACATATAGGGAGTGTAAGAAGCAAACAACCACGAATGAGATGAACCTACAAACTTAGCAACTAATGATTAAGACGTGTCCTTATATCCTGATCAAGAAGGAAATCCTATATATCCAGAAATATCCATGAAACAATAGACTCGAATCATACTTGATCTATCTGTAAAGAGAGAAAAATATCTTTCGGCTTAGGGATTTAACTCAACAGTTGGCACCACGTAACCCTGCCTGCCTAAACAGTAATTCACGGAAGAACCAACTGAGGCGTTACGAAATGCTACCATACATTTTTGTTTTATTATGCTTTGTTCTGTAGCTCGAAGAAAATTATACACTGTCAAGCAGTTTTCCAGTCTAATGAGAGGATTTCATACTTCTTGTTTAATCGTTTTTTCCCCTAAACAAGGAAAAAAAAAATGTTTTCTTGGAAGACAATAACCATTGTATATATCCTTATAGGTTTGTAGGCTTTGAAGTCGTACGACATGCTACACGTATTTTATGCGATGGCTCTGTACTTCTGCGCTTTTATTGAAGCCATTTCTAGAAACCAAAGGAAACTGGTTGCGAGAAATCACCAGCTGTTTCGTTTTCCTCTGAATAAAATATCAGACTTTTCATTTCACGACTTTACAGCCTCTGTTTTAAATGTTGCTAGATTCTTCGGCAGAAGGAAAGGCAAAGGCAGTGGTCAAGACTTCTATTAGAGGTGCCATAGCATGACTAGGACTGAGGAAAACCTTTGTCAAAATGGCTAACGTGAGCAGTGCTTAATTCTATATCGACGGCCTGAGCCAAAGTTGCCTCTAAAGGACTTAGATTTTATTCAAATGATGTAGTCTCCCCTCTGCATGTATTGTGAGAGCATGAACGAAATAGTAAGAGAAATAAAATGTAGACTAGTCACGACTGTAGACAGTATTTGAGAAAGAAGGGGAGGGCTCTTCAGCTCTTGTTCTGTGCTTGACTTGACTATAGCAGGTAATGACCATTGCGTGAGGCTGGACTCGTACCCGGATGAATTTCCACTGGCTACGACTCTGTGAATAACAACAACGCATTTTCAATTGAAAATCATACTTCAGACAAAAGATAAAATAAATCAATAACTTTTGATAATAGCATGACAAGAACGGTTAAAACTTCAGTTCATTTGCTACTACAGGTACCAAACTACAGGAAAAGGTCACTTTCTCTGCGTATAGGAAAATGTTTCGCCTAACAGAAGCCATTGCTAAAATGTACCTTGTAACAACTAGCCCTGATTTCTCCTATATCATGAACTTGTAAATAACATACAAATAAAAGCACCGTTGTGAAAAGAAACTAAAAGAAAAGTAATTAGGAGCCCATTGCCAGTTGTAAATATTGTGCAGAGCGTTGGTGTTCAACACCGAGAAGACAGTTCGATATACCGTAGTTTCACAAACATGACGACTGGTCAAATGGTGTGACTTTCGAAATACACCATTTTATTTTCTATGTATCTTAAGCTGTCTCTTAATTCTCTGATGCCGAAATGGACAAAAATAGGAGTTACGGATCAGCTACCCAGTTCAACTTCAAATAGTGCAACGTTCAGAAAATACTACTACCGGCCGCTACTGCTAGTAGTTTTCCTCTTAAGCTACTTCTACTATTATAAAGGATGATTAAAAAGTATTCGATACTTTTGTGGAAAATTTTCACATGCACATATTTTCTTTCGGATAAAGAAGGATTGGAAGAGGAGGGTCTTTAACATGCCCAGTGCCTTCTTCAGACTTCACGTAGTGGTATTTCTGGTTGTCGAAGAATGTTACAACGCCACGGAATGTGCAAAATCCTCCACAGACCAAAAGATTATATTATTGCATGCAAGAATACCCAGAGAAATTTGTCGCGAGCTATGGAGACCACTTGGGGAAACCGAGCGGACGTAGTAAAGTCGGTAGAGCGTTGACTTAGCAATCGAAAGGTCGTGGGAACGATCCTAGCGGCCGCCCATCCTGACTGAGGTTTTCCCAGAGTTTTTCCTCAGTCGCACCAGGCAACGTAAAGAAAATTTCAGGAATGTTTTGACAACGTTAGTGAAGATTTGGAGAGTCGTTGAAGACAAAATTTGATACTATAGTATATTGTGCAATCATTTCCGATTCTTAAATAAATTACTTGGACGTAAGTGTTATCATTTAAAAAATATATATCCTGTATACTACAATCCTACGTTAAAAGGATGACAAAACAATTTCCAATTTAAAGTTG
>JAGDQP010075605.1:0-10145 GCA_022664845.1 Lepisma saccharinum
CGTGATATTGTGTTACAATGAAACGAAATATGTACACTAGGTAATAGTGAAGTAAACAAGTTGAAACCTTCCGGAACATGGACATGGAAAAGTATAACAATCTGACTTAAACACAAAAAAGCGTAACGGTTAAATGCTGAACGTAGTAAATGATACAAAAGTTGATCAAAACAATAGAGAATATAAAAATATTATTTTTTTAGGACATTGTCTGCGCAGATGAATTTTCGTAAGGTTATAATTAAAATCGTAAATTGGGTCAAAAGAATATTGAAAAATTCGAATGTAACTCTATGATACGTGAAGAAAATGAAATCATATTTTTAGGCGAGAAAATATCAGGACGGTGTGGGCAGGGGTTAATGTAGTATAATATACTAATACTAAGACATTTAATTAGTTCACCCTGCTATTCTCCAAAGAATAATACTGATGATGGTGATTGGCAAAAGGGACATTCATTGAAATCGTCTTGTACACAAAATTAGAAATCAATACACGAAATGAAGGGCTCTCTGTCATTGTGCTTTATAATATTTTCATAGTTTCACACTTAGTAGTGTTACTACTTCATCGTTCACAAAAATATTTTAAATTACGCTCCATTTCTATTTCCCAGCAAATTCCCAGCGCTAACCCATGAGGTTTTGTTACTTTTCTTGTAATCTAGAGTCCTTTGGCCTTTTATTTATTTCAGATTTTCTCCCCTGAAATTCAGCTATTAAGCAAATTTATTCTCATGTATTTGTTCGGTATGAAAACAAAGTTCACTTGTACAATTGGGACATGGTCATTTCATTATTTACGTGAAATTAATGAAAACGAGCCGAAATAACAACAACAGCTTCAAACTACATATAGTTAGCAAATCATAAAATGGATGTACAGTTTCAAACGTTAATTAGGAAATAACATATTTCGACTAAACGAAATAGCTTGAAATTGATCATTCATTAACGAACAAGTTCCTACTCAGAACCATCTCAACTTTCTTTACCTTATACTCTTTAAATATTTTGTTTATAATACGTTAATCTATCCATTTGATTGTATTATATTTTTAGTTAAATCCCTTATTAGACTGTGAAAACATCTAGTTTATCAAACTGAATTATTTCGCAACGTTGCAAAACATAAGAAGCATTTCTTCTAATTTTAAGTATAGTCTTTAATAGATAAGCATACGTTACCGTTAATTACTTCCCGGCCTGAGCCCCAGATACTTTAAGATCATAAAAATAAACCTATAGTCTCTAGTGGCTCAACAAGCATACAGTATATATTTTTGTGGTGAATCAAATTGCAGACGTAAATACTGTTTCTGTATTATTGGCAATGAAATAAATGTAATACAAAGACATCAGCACGCCCATAATCAGTAGAATGAGTTTGCTTATTCTCACTTCGGATGATAACTACACAACCTTTTCTACAAATATGGAACAATTTATAAGGCATAGATTTATTATGTATGGAACAAATTAAGGTAGCATGGAATGTAAGGTTTGTTCACACATCCTTGAAACACTGTAAATGAAATAAAATGGTGCTTAATATAATCGTTACTCGAGCGCGAAGCGAGTAGGTCAACACTCTTTCCTGACCGTGTTTGAAGATCTATAAAAATAACACTGTTATTAATATTATTTATGTTACTTTTCCTTTTGGTCCATAAAGCGGGCGAAGTTGGTTCGAAGCACACGAGAGAGGATTATCACGTACGACACATTATTAATATTCCACATAGCTCTATCATTTATGTCAGTTTTACAAGAACGTATTAATATTTTAATTTCCTAAAACTACGCATAAAATAAAATAGTTAACAAAAAATATATTATTTCTTACGTACTGTTTGACTATCAGTCTAGCTATTCACAGAGGAGGGGAAGTAGTACAGTTGCACTGCAACTGGAACACATGCATTGGCAAACAGTTTAGGTACCATGTGCATGCTTGCGTCTTACGAATAGTACTTCAAGTTTACCTTGATAACTGATAAGAACATACATGAAAATATATAAAGCTTTATAAATGTTTTTAACGTTTTCAAAAAATATTTTTTCTAGTAGCTGCTTCTACCTTAGAAAGGTCTGTTTTCCTTCGGAAAATTTAACGTAATTTAATTCGAGTATTTACGTATTTTAAAAAAAAAACATATTTGAAGAGTATACAGGGTGTAGCAAAAGTCCCTTGGCATATAACAACTTGGTTATGAGTGCAGATACGAAAACATGTCAGAGAGAAAAGTGACTGGAAATGATCGGTTTTCAATCTAAAATAGTTGAATTTTCCAAATCGGACCAGCCGTTTGGGTTCCACACTGGTGAAGTACCCAATGAGAGTGAAAAATGCAAAGTTGCCAGTTGTACTGTGATAATCATAGGCGCATTATGCCATGTAGTAATGAAACGGAAAGCAACCAAGGTATGGTGGAGGGAGGGACCAAGAATATTACACATCTCGGTTACAATTATTACTGTGGTGTGTTTCAGTGGCGGGTAGGGGTAAGGGTGATGAAATTCGTAATGCGATAAAGGTTGAAAGCTGTAAATGTCATAACATTTGGATCAAACGTAACAGGTTCCTTTCGGACAACAAAATATGAAATAACATTAAAATAAACATGGGTCATACGCCAAATCGTTTTCGAGATACATTGTTGCCAACATGGAATCCAAAATCGCCTCCTTATCAGTGGAACTGAACACAAAGAAGTGGAAAAACGTCGGTATTTTATTTCTGACACCAAAACAGTTAATAAGGTCATCTTGAGCTTGTCGAATTCCGGTGGCTGTAAGAGATACAGGTTACCAACGTGGAATCCACAATCGACGTCTGACGATTTTAATTCGCGAGAAAGACGTTGAACCCTTCAATAAGTGGTCTCTGAGATCATAGCAAGCAAGAAAGTGATCTTGCATTGTGTTTCGAATTCCTGTGCATGTAAGAAATACAGAGTTGCCAACTGTGTGAGTCATTATCGAGTGTCACCCCAAAATAATTTATGAAAAAGGCAGTAAATGGCAAATGTACGCTGGTAACCTGATACCTATGGGAAGGGGACACGTGACCAAGCTCACATCAGCAGTGTCGCACAAGCAATGTTATCACTCCAACACAAACGCATAGTTTAATTACTGGAGCAGATACATTTTATTGCATGAAACGTTGAGGTATAAGTAGTGAATGAAATTTAGTGAAAGTTGATATGTGAGTGTTGTAAACTACGGTAGCTATGAAGCTCGAACATGGAGAAAGTATGGTGTCCGTATCGGGAAACGAACAAATATAGCACAACACCAATACTGTAGAATTAAAGACTGGAATGTAGGAAGTAAACAACATAATACACATCATGGAGTGCTCAACGGATGTGACAGAGGAGCCACTGAACACGGTACAGTTGTGAATAACGTAGAAAGAAAATGTCCCATATCATTTAATGTGGGAAACGTCACGTACAATGTTCCTATAACACAACAATCCGGATGGTGTTTATTTGGAATCGATATCCATAACGTTTCCCGAGAGATACGCAAATAAAACCTTTTGGGCTGCAACACTGCATAATAATCCTCTATACCCTCCAAACCATAGAACAGATGCCTTAATATGCTTTCTGTACCTTGGATGTGTCATTCGTATTCATACGTATACCACTAAACCCGACACTGAAAATCGTGAAACTCTAAAACCCATAAGCATCTCATATCTATGTGGGATTCGAGCCCAGGCACTTATCCACTCCCTGAGGTAACGCGCTGTCACCGTTCGTACTTAGACTGAACACTACGTAGTAATGGTACTTTCAGTCATTTGTGTACCTGTTGTGACTGGGGGAAATACGCTGAAATGCACTGTCTGATTGAGAAAACACCTGAACTCTACCGTGTGCATGTGGAAAGACACCTAAATTTAGTGATTGGGTTTAAAAAATAAGACAAAACATGGATACTTTCATCGGGATGGTCTTCGGTTTCGAACCTGCTCAGTCTCAGATACGTGCAGTACAAAATAGTGACTAGTAGTTTAATAGAAATAACTTATGTTGTTGCAATGTTCTATTAATATTTGTTCGTTTCTCGATACGGAAACCCTACTTTCTCCATGTTCGAGCTTCATAGCTACCGTAGTTCGCATCACTCAAATATCAACTTCCGATTAGTTTCATTCACTACATATACCACAACTGTTCATCGATAAAATGTATCTGTTCCAGTTAACAAACTATGCTTCTGTGTTGGAGGGATAACATTGCTTGTGCGACACTGCTGATGTGTGCTTCGTCACGTATCCCTCTCCCGTAGGTATCAGGTTACCAATGTACATTTGTCATTTACTGCCTTTTCCATACATTATTTTGGGGTGACACTCCATAATGCTTCACACAGTTGGCAACTCTGTATTTCTTACACACTCAGAAAATCAAACACAATGCAAGATCACTTTCTTGCTTGCTATGATCTAAGAGATCACTTACCGAAGGGTTCCACGTCTTTCTCGTGAATTCCTATCGTCAGACTTCGATTGTGGATTCCACGTTGGTAACCTGTATCTCTTACAGCCACCGAAAATCGACAACCTCAGGAGGACTTTATTGATTGTTTAGGTGTCAGGAATAACCTACATTTTTTCACTTCTTTGTATTCAATTCCACTGATCGGGAGGAGATTTTGGATTCCAAGTTGGCAACAATGTATCTCGAAAATGAGGTGGCGTATGAACCATGTTTATTGGAACATTCTTTGATCTTTTGTTGTCTGAAACGCACCTGTGACGTTTGGCCCACATATTATGACATCTACAGCTTTCAACTTTTAACGCGTTACGAATTTCATCACCCCTATCCCTACCCGCCACTGAACCCAACTACAGTAATAATGGTAACCGAGGTGTGTACTATTCTTGTTCCTTCCCTCCGGCGTACTTCTTCCTTGCTTTCCGTTTCTTTACTACATGATATAATGTGACTATTGTTATCACAATACGACTGGCAACGTTGCATTTTTAATTCTGATTGGGGCTCCATCAGTATGGAGCCCAAACGGCTGGTCCGATTTGGAAAATTCAACTACTTTAGATTGAAAGCCGATCATTTCCAGTCACTTTTCCCTCTGACATGTTTTCATATCTGCACTAATAACCAAGTTGGTCTATGACAAGAGACTCTTGTTCCACCCTGTATATATGTATTATGGGTTGTGCTTAGTAAGAACAAATACAAGGACTTATGTATATTCAAGCAATATTAATTTGTAATCGGTGACATTAGAGATATATTAGTGTCACATTGAACATATGTGATGCCCAGTACACAGGATTAGAATGATTTACATTATGAAGAAATACAAATTGAATATTTCTAATATATTCCGATAGATTGAAAGTACTAACAGTCAGTCAGTAGAATAAAAGGTGGGTGGTGTTCGATGAAATTTTGGATTTTACTGCTATAGTGATAACAATATAGGATAGTAATAGTACAATCAAAGCGATGCTTACACGGCGTTAACGACGAATGGGGATGTGAAGGTAGCCCTTCACATATTGTCGAATCCAGGTGGGGTGGTCAATCCGACGCTCGACCGCTTTTACCCCCAATGTGTCCAGGAATATCAAGGACACTCCAGTACTCCAAATGCTTCCCTCTAAAATCTTCATAAGGCAGTCAAAAACATGAAATTTATACCCCAATGTATTGGTCGAGAAACAACTTGAACAATCACGGGGCATTTTTCTTTCATGTTCCTGTGTGAATAATGGTACGAAGCAGGAATATATATTTGGAACCGTATTTTTTTGCGTACTATGCGGTAATTTTTAATTAACTTTTATATAAGGGACAAAAACTATATTTGGGAATTTATGACCCTCATATATCTAAGGGATCATATCAATAAAATTAGTGTCATGGAAACGGCATTTCTGGAATACATTACTTACCTACCTTTATACAAAATAACATATTTATGGACCACACACTCACCTATGCTTCAGCTATGACCCAAGTGAGTTACTTCAAGTCACAGGCTCAGCCTTTGATTGTCTGTCTAGTCCATGCATAGAAGTTAAATAAAAAATAAACAAAGCATGTTCCCGAATGAACTTAGACACGAACATCTATATTATATAATTATGTTTTGTAAATCCGGTGCTGTGGTTATAATATTGGGAAATAAATACATCGGGTACGAGGAAATGCTCTGCCTATTCTTGGTGTGCTTATCGAAGGCGTACACCACAAAGCGGAACTCGTCTAACACGTTTCACAATTTCCATGGCCTTCAATCTCATCTTATGTTGCATCTGATAGACGATGTACCTCACTCCGACAAAAATCCTGAAGTCCAAGGAATTTGGACAGCAGATTAAAAAAATCAATATCGCAGTTCGCTGTTTTATGCGCGAAGAAGTTTTGCAAGGCGATAAACAGGTATGGGCGAGGTCAGAAGAACACCTCGGGTATCTTAGAATTTCCCCAGCAAAATACATACATTTTGACGAGTAATGCCAGCAACATGTAGCTGCGGTTATGATTTCGGATGATAACTCCTTAGATATTGATGTGGCCTAGGCGATTCGATCGTAATGCTGCTCGCTGTCTTTCTTACTTTGACAGTATAAGGTGGTATTAATTATATTTTAGGCTCAGTATCTCCGAGTAAATTATGGCTTTCAAATCAAACTACTACTTTCCAGGGATGATGCTTTGGTTTGGACGTGGATCGATGCGGTTCAGAAATGTGACACACAACCATTCCAACTTTTTAGTCGTGACCTAGACCTCACTTCTCATGACCCACGACTATGCGTGACAGGAACCGGTCAATTTGTACCGATAAAAGCAAGAGAACAGAGGCCGCGACGAGCTGTTCCTTTTGAGTTGCACTTAAATGATGTGGAAACAAATGATCGAGATTTGTGGCGAAACACGATCATTCCATCTGCAATTCAATTGTTTCCCTGTGTACCTGCGATATTTTTGCCAATTTGTCTACTGTTGTATTTGAGCAATTTTATCTGAATTGACAACATCGATTTCAGAAAAAAAAATATGGATGTCCAGAATGAGGTTAATTTTGACAACTCGTGTTACTCTTCTTGAACTTTGGAAAATGTTGATTATATGTTCTATTGTCAACTGCTGCTTCACCATAAACTGATCGAACATTGTGGTAGGCTGCAGTAGTATTACTGGCTTTATTGAACTCATAAATAAAGTTTCTGATTTGCTTCTTATCGATCCGTGATAGTCTGTCTAGTCAGCTAGTCCATACTCACTACCTGTGTTAGCTCTAATCCCCACGATTACGTGGCTACTGGTTCGTAAGATAGTAGCACCATACATGAGATAAAAACTCGGCTAACCAGTGGTATGTCAAAGCTAGTAAAAGTTTTGCACTTAACATATAACATGAATAAAGCTCCAACTGGATTCCCAATACACGTACACATTACGTTCAGAGCGTACAAGGAAAGAAGGTGGGTAAAAAAGGAGTTTGAGCTCGTAACAAGCGCCACGCAATGACAGCTAACAGCTAGGAAAACATGATTATATAGTGTATATAGGAATATGAAATACACGGATGTAAGTGGGTAAGTTGTAATTTACATTATGATCTTTCAGAAATCACCCATTAAGCACCTTTCACATTTTCCCCTGTACGAATAATTTGCATTCATCATTTTCGCAGTAGCTACGTGAAATTAGTGTTTGCATAACAAATATATGTAAATATGTGTTTTGTAAATATATGTCAAATGACTCAATCATAATAAAAAATTGGGAACACACAAAAGCAAAATTAGTGTAGAAGCGCAAACAAAAGTTAAAATGAGTTGATGTGTTGGATTAGTAGATATCAACGGATATCGGACGTGCATTGGCTTGTGTACTTTCTGCACTGTCAATTGTAGATTCGGTATTCACCTTCCCTAATAAAATGTTTCTGACAAATCGTAAAACTTTCTTAGATATAAAGGGAATGCAGTTAGCATAACTTGTACAGATATTAGAACCATTTCTCAGAGAATGATAATTACTCTTTTGCTATTCAATGTGGCCTGTTATAAGATTATTTAAACATACAACTCTAAATAGTGTACTTTACCAAAAATCCAGAAAACCAGAGGTAAGAGTAGCGAAAAAATCAAAGACAGCCTGGTTCATTGTACAGTAATCAACTGGTATGCTTTAAAAATAATTATTTTAATTTTCCTGGTGAACTAATTCTCCTCCTAGCAGTAGTTTCTGGTCTGCGTGTATTGCTCGAACCGTTATTATTTAGTGCTTTATGACACGTGCGGACATATTATTGGAAAAATCTTGACAAAACAATTTCAGAATTGATATCGACAACTTCCGTCAAGAACATAGTAGTGTCGAAACCTGCGAGAGGGTGAAATATTCATTATGTGATATATGAAAGTAAAAAAAATGTCACAAATACCGATTTCAACAACTTCCTTTAATTCACTTTCGTCATGAACACAGTAGTGCCGAAACGCGTAACCGCGAAAGAAGTCATCACACTAAATATATTAAGGAATATATTTCCAAAAATATGTCCATATTATGCAAGATTACTATTTTACGTACATGTGTGATTACTATTTGACGCTCGTTTCAAGTTTCGAAACTATATTACCTTAATATTTAATGCGTTTGTTTCTAATATGGTTCACGTGACCATTAATTAAATTGTTGGCCTTGTTGATTTGCTAGAGTTGTTGACATTTGAAAACTAGTCTCCACACATTTTATTAATTGGTTTCCGAAACACTTTCTTCAGTAAACATAACGGATTTGAAGATGTGATCCAACGTACCAAAATGAGTTCCATAATGTTCTTTTAATACACTGCAATAAACTATAGACTATGAAATGTTCTTATTTAGAACTTCGATTATCTTTAAAAAGGACTCTACCTTTTTGTGTTGCAATTATCTTGACATCTTTCTACGTTCCTTATTCCATACTACCTGTGGATCACAACCATATTTCTTACCTTCGATTCCAATGTCCTTACTGTTCTACATATTTTGCAAAACTGATAACACTAAAAATACGTGAGAATTATGAGTATAACTAATTTATCCTTTCATACATATCAATTTCACAGCTCCAATAAAGGTAAGAGATTTGTTGCCCAGTTTTATATAATAAACAAATGTTTCCTGCAAGAAAATTGTTCCCTTTTAATATCGATTTTTAAATAGCTAATGATGTGTGCAGACAAAAGGGGCAAAAATATGAAAATTATATGGTAGGGTTTGTTTTGAAATCTTGCTTTTACAATTTTGTTAGCGAAATACCTCATTGTCTTAAAGACATTTCGGAAAGCCGAGCAATGAAACCTAATCCATCACTCATCACCAACGACAAGCTTTTGCAACACATTTACATGTTTATTCGTTGACATTTTTAGAGATTGCGTAATAACTATATTGCGTGACGTGAGATATGTTATTTTGTAACTTATTGACTAGTGTTTGTTGTATTACCACATCAGTCCTAGTGGTCTAGTGGTTACTAGCACCTATTGAGATAAGTTGAAGAGTAACGGGGACAGAAAGGAATATCTTTTTTCAGGTTTTATGGGTTCCGGTTTTTTTTTTGGGGGGGTGAAACTTTCTGATATTAAACAGAATATTCCTTCCGTGCTGAAACGGGAAAAATGCCCGCAGAAAATGTGGTAAAATGATTGACTAACTAATTGCTTTGTGCAAGGATTTAAACATTAAAACACATATTACTCGGAAATGCATTTTTGTGGCATTCCTTTTTCCAAACTTACCCTTCAGTTCCGAAAGGTTAGAGATTAATACATCCATGTCTTGTTTCCTGACAATAATCATGAGAAGTTTCAAGGGTATTATATATATTAAAATTTAAATTAAAAAATGAATTTACATTAAGTTTGCATTCCCTATCCTTTCCAATCCCCAATGTAGAATATTAATTCAAAATTCTAACGTGACGTGCTCTTCTCAAGACCATAAAGTAAAATGTGAGAATGTATTTAGAATTTAATTCTTTGATATTCAAATATATTTTTCAGTAAGATATACTGTGCGTGGGTACTTGTAATTAATCTCTTGTAATATAATAATAATCAAAGAAGAATAACTATTATCTACAA
>JAGDQP010075608.1:0-10145 GCA_022664845.1 Lepisma saccharinum
TTTTTACTATGATACATTAAAATTGAATTCAAGTACTACGGGAATTTACGTAGTATGCGAAATTTAACCACTGAATGGGAAAATATAGCTAATGGGACCTATAGCTTACATGAGCTCAAACCACTTGTGTCCCTTTTCGAAGTTTCCTAGAGGTTTTAAATACATTCAAATTCGAGTACCAAGTTGAAATAGTGAGATGAAGCTTAAAAAATCCAGTGTCGTCGTAAATCACATTGTACGATGATACCAAGGACTTATGTATTTTCTACGAACTGTCCTACCTTTAATACCCTTAATATTCTACAAACTGTCCTATGTTGAAGACTGACACGAAAATAAATAGTATTCCTTTCGTAAAGAGAATGAATTTGTTTAGCCATTTAAAGCATATGCTCTAATCTAGAACAAAGATAGGGACAATCTATAATACATAAGAAAACAAACATTTCCCATGCCTTTATACTAAGCAATGTTCAGCTGAATGGACAAGAGTAGAAATAGAAAGACAGATTCGACATCGCGTTAATAAAACCACTTCTGAGCATTATATATACATTGAGTCGGGCGTTCTTTTTCTATACGGGATTCAGGGACTCTTCCAGACATTCTTTAATGGGGGTGTCCTCCTATAAATCGTAGAGCACACACACCAAGATTGTTACGTTTAGAAATCGATATAAATCCTGCAAAACTCTACTTACATCCCCTTTCTTCGGCTATATACCCCTAAACTGAAAATTTTGGCAAAATTGGCGATGAGATCTTTCCGTGTTTAAGAACCGGTCCATTGAAATTACGTAACAATAACGCAGATATTATTCTAATAATGATTTGGTTAGGTTAGGCAAATTTAAATTAACTATTTGGTTCTCACGGTGGCGTGTGTTTTGCTGCCGTGCATTTTGCGACCCGTGTGTTTTGCGGCCTTGAATACTGATTCATATTTAAATGCAAATGTTGTGCCTGTTAGCACTTCTAACTAAATTAATGCTTTTTGTCTCTTGATACACGTAAATCGCGTGTATATTTCTGGTTAGGTACAGGTAGGTACCAGTTTCATTTTAGGAGGCAACGAAATTCATTTTGGGAGATATCAGAATTGCGTGGTGTGACCGAAGAAAATCTTGGAGAAACCTCAGTCACGGTAGGTGGCCACTGGGATCATTCCCATGATCTTCTGATTGTTGAGCCAAGCCTCTACCAACTGAGCTACGGCCGCTCACTTTCACGTCTTTATGTTTCCATGTATGATACTTTCACGTGCATCAATCCGTCAGTTTCCAACATTGACAAATTGCCTCGGTAAACATATTTTATATTTACGGACAATGGTTATAGATTAATTCTGATTCGTAGTTTTTCCTTTCATGTTCGTGAAAACACGTGCTACTATATATTCTCTTTAAATACATTGGTGCTATTTTGTGTATTGTTAAGTGTCAAATAACTAATTTATATACTTCACATTGTATGAACCCTTCAGGATGTTAGTAGCTAAGCTCGTTACATTGCTGATGATAACCCTCAGCGAGCACTATTTCGGGGTACGAAGTGAGAAGGTAGCAGCAAAGGTCTTACTTAAGGTAACACTCGATATTAGCATCCTAAAACTGAGGACAACCTAGAAAACCTAAGTGAGGAAGGTATTAACAACTTGCTGATTTATCTGCCCATTGGTGCATGATCAATAAAATATATTTTCATCACTCACAGCTGGTATGGTTCTTTACACTGCTTGCCAATACTGAACTGCAGTGCAGATAGTATCTGTTCTAGTAGTCTACCTAAATGTTAAGTTTGATGTAGATACGGTCAACAATTTTGGAATAATTTTAAGTATTAAGTTTTCGAAATTGGTTGGCAACGCTGACAAATTTGGCACCTAGAAAACCTGTATCATCTGAGCCAGTAACTAAATTCCAAATTTGGTGCAGATATGTGGAATGCATGGAAGCAATTTGAAATAATATTTTTCGAAATTAGTTGACAACACTGACTACTTCGTTGCTTGTGATGTATTCAGTACCTGTGTGAAAATTCCCAGTACAAGGTGTGCAGGGTTAATGGTGGTGCTCAGACGAACACTTTGGACAAATAACTATAAGTGTTATTAAAGTGTTATTCAAGTTACAATGAAATAATTGCACGTGTAAACAGACTTTCTGGACACCCTATATATATATATAATTAAATGATAGTATGTGTGCGTGAGCACCACGGCAAAACGGCCTCACCGGTTGCAATGATTTTTCGACAATGATTAGACAATGGACCGAACTGAGATGTTATCATATTTTTTATTCTAAAATTATTATCTTCAGAGAAGCGACCATCTATTTTTCCATAATATTATCATTTGTAGTAGTAGTAGTAGTCATTGCCTGAGCCTTAGATGCCGAAAGGGCATAAATAAAAGTCAATTAAATTCAGTACTGTTAGTAGTAGTGACAGCTGTAGCAGATCTGCACCATTGGGGCGCAATCCCCGGAAAGTCCAGTTACGATAAAGGAGGCGCAGCCCCACGAAACTTCCAAAGTTAGGGGCGTAGTCCTCCACGGGGAAGTCAGTATTGGTGACATTCCCGATGACTGTTGCGAACATATTTTATTCACCCTGCACCAACGGGCGGGCAAATCAGCTAGTAACTGATAAAGTATAATTTGGTATCTTAATGAAATCTCATGTGCACAAGATTCAATTATGCCTTGTAATTTACTAAAATAAGGGAACATACAACGAAAATACACATAAAACAAGTTCAAAACTAAACATGAGAACTAAATATTAACAAAAAATAAAAATCTATTAAATAAAAAGTTTAAATGCCTTTACAGGGGTTCGAACCTCATCGTAATATCAATCTAGATACAGGAATTGACTGTTGAAGGGTCTAACAGCTCTGAGCTTTTCGTGTGGGCGTCAACGCGAAACATTATGTCACAGATTATCAGATTGTCTTGTTTGCGCGGCAACAAGTCAATCAACTGTGACAAATGTTTCCTTGCTCAAGTCTGGCCAAATCTTATCGTTTGAGAATTTTTCTGTGGTTCAAGACGGTATGAGCCATGTTGCCAATTTTAAATACGGTATTCCTCAAGCTACTAAACATACTGTATAATTTGCCGAAAATGATGAAAAATTATGAATGAAGGTCATTTGTAAAATCTTGTGATGTTCGTTGGTGAATGGTTTGCTTAACACCAACAAAATAATATTAAATATCCGTCAACACAAAAGTATTTTATACAGTTGTGAAGAAAAAATATAATGTGTAACGTCTTTATTGACGATCTGAGTATGATACTGAATGAAATATTAATTAGTATTTCAATAAAATCAACAGTTCAAGTTTAATTAAAGGTTTTTGATTCAAAATTTAATTTTCTTTATCGTTTTTCTAAACAAAGAAGTCCATCCTTTAAAATACACTTGAAGTGAAATAAAAGGATTATTTAAAGCAATTTAGGAGAATTAATGTAGTAATAGCGGCCATCCGTTTCAGGCTTAAGCACCAAGTGCTGTGAATCCTTACTCAACCACTCTGTCCGTCTCTCGACAACTTCCAACTCAGAAACTACTAAGACAACATAAAGCATGATGCCATACTGCCTCCTGCCAAGCAATTGTTGGGAGTTATTTGAGAAAAAAGTTGAGTGAACAGATTGACGACTTCTTTGTAGCAATAAAAGGACATCTGCTGTCCTGTTAACAATATGTGGGAACAACGGGACACATGACGAAAAATGATAATCCCGTTAAAAACAGGACGTCCAGTCATCCTACTATAAAGGCCCGAAGCGCCATGAATAAAATGTAATTCAATAAATTCATGGAGAGAATATATTTAACCGCATATTTCTCTTGCTTCATTGAAACTAGCAGACAATAGGTTCGTTTTTCTGACGATTTTTTCCTCACTCGTTACGTAATAAAAATCGCCCTATCAACAATTAGTTAGTACTAAGAATAATATAATTTAAGTAAATTAATCACGCCGTTTTGCATTCGGGAAAAAATATTCAGAGCGGAGAGGCGACTCGAACTGACAACCCTTTGCTTCGCGGTCGGCAAGCTTAGCCACTACGCCACAGAGGGTGCTGCTCTAGCGTACTTCCATCAGCGTTTATTAGCACAGCATTGAATGACAGTCTTCACTTCAAAATTTCAAACCAATATTGTGTCTTTCTTCTCGCCTTCTCGGGTATATAATAGTTTATGGTACATGTTATGCAATGCACATGTTGTATCTGTAACTTTTGTTTATGTAATGTTTTATTTGAAAGAACATTGTCTTTAATCTCAGTTGCTGGTAATACTAATTATATACACTGTTTCATACAGCCAAGATAAAAATCCCTTCTTTCCTCTGAGTTTCCCCGTCAGTTTCCCTATGTTGCCAAATCTCTCAATTTTGGACTTAATTTTTTTCGATCATTTCTTCATTTTTCTGCTTTTTCGTTATAATTTCATTTTTTATTAATATTTTTGTGACAACATTTCAGGAAATATTCGTTTTTACATACTTCACGTGTTTAACAATTAAGTGAACTCCAGAATTTAAGGAGAAAAATATTATTTGTCAAAAACTGTTAAATAAAGACATGCGAATTTTTTTGAGCATGAGTGTACGTATCAAATAATAAAATCTATAACAAAAGATATCTTAAAACATCCTAACGTAGCCTAAACTTTATAATTAGTATGAAAACAATCTAACCTAATTTGCCTTGCACTTGCATAGCGTAAATTGATCTCAACCTAATCTAACGTAACTTGCGTTCACGTGTAATTGTAGTCCACAAGTACCTATATCATAAATGCCTCCCAACTGGTTTTATAAAATAAGCTATTTTATAATTACAAGTAATCATCATCATTTCCATATCATTTACCATTATTCATCATAATTAGGTACAACATATTATTTATAAGACATTTGTCAATGTTCCATCATTCTTCATTTGTTTCAATTTATCAATGTTTATCATTCCTCTTTATTAGTTTATTAATCTGTCATCCATTAACAACCTTCCAATTATAATAGTTTCTTGACACCAATATCAAGTAATTGTTATTTTCGATGTAAGTAGTAATTACTTTCCCATAATTATCTTTTCAATATAGCATCCAACTAAAATAAATATTCCTTAACAATTTTGAAGTAGTTAATTAATGTTTCATCATTTATGTATTTCTGTTCGTTCATGTTTCATCATTCCATAGTTTTATGTAATTGTTCGTCAATGTTTCATAAATCTTAAATCCATTGCGTAACCAAGTTCTTCTATTAATGGTCATCCACTCATTATTATAGGATTCAAAATTTACCTCTCTTCTTGTCATAATTGGAAAATATTTGCCTTCCTGTTCATCAATTTATACTTAACTGTATAGAAATTGCCTACAGCTACCATTCACTGCTTCTATAAGTAGCAGACTAATATGTTCGTATGACTTACGATCCAAGTCGTATTTCTCAACAATATTATAAGCTTGAGGACATATTTTCTCCCTTTGTAAAATTTCCTTCCTCAAAACTACTTAGTGCCTTTTGATAATTTCATTTAAGAGCTTTCCATAGTTTTTATTCTGGTGTTTACTTCCAACTGGAATTTTTGCCTCTTCCTTTTCTTCTTTTCCAGGTATTGCTTCCAAAGGCTTATTCACATTTGAAATATCAATTTTAACTTCTTTGTTAACCTCTCGACATTTATTATTATTTTCCGGTTTAGTCTCAATATTGCTATTTTCTAACTTAAACAACCCCAATTCATCCGAAAATTTTATTACATTAGTCTGCTTCGAGATATCTTTCTCACAATCTTGAAATCCTTCTTTTAATTTGCTATTTTGTTCTGGCAACAATTTATAATCCATTACATTAGTCAGAACTTGTTCCCCAATTTTCTTATGGTTATCCATACATCCTTGAATAACTAAAACACTTCTACAGCAGAAACTGGTTTATTATCACCTGGTGATACTAGTACACATATTTTTCCTTTCAATGTATCCTCGGGCTGTTCATCATATTATGTAACCATTTGCAGGCTTTGATTCGTGGTATTACTAGAAATACTTAATGATTCCTCGACTCTTTATCTTCACTTATAGAGCCACTTGCTACATCATCTACTACAGATTGATTACTTGAAGATTTCAAAATCAAACTAAGTCTCTTTAGATCTAATAATCCTTTTATACTCATGTTCCAAATTACAGATTTAGAAAGCGCAGATATTGTCGTTGGACGATTTTCTTCTAGTTTATTCTTAATATATAGGGGCAAGGTTTGAAATATGAATATGAAAATAACTCTATCTAACATTTCTTTGGCCATAGATTGGATTTTCTTTGAAAAGTTTTTAATCTTATGCCATTTAATAGTATTACGTCTATATGCTTTCATCTTTTTTCTAGTTTCCTGTAGATCTTCACGACAATATTCTTTATTAAATTTCACCACATTTGAGTCATGACAAACCTTTGTTTGACTTTCATCATTAGGTTTTAGAATATCTTTGATAATTCTGATCTGATGTTTCAATTCATTTCGAATTGTTTCTACAGTTCTTGTAGGATTTATTACGTTTCTTTCCTGTACCGAGAACATATCTGAACAATTCTCTTCCCCAAAATTTAGTTTACAACATAATTCCTTCTTCAGGTTTGACAGTTCTCGTTTAAATGATTGCATGATATGTACAATTTTTCGATCTCTCCATCAATTTTCCTTTTCTGTTGGTGTTCGGACGCTCTTTTCTTTTCTTCTGCTTGTCTGTCTAGTTGTCTTCTCTTCTCCTGGTCTTCTAGTAATGTTCTTATCATCCTTTTTAATCTTTCTTCCATCCGTTGCTCAATTGTTAATTTATTATTATCTTTTAATCCTGTTTCACCTATTTGCATCCACTTGTACACCCGTAGTCTCTACCTTGTCATTACTTCTATTCAAAACTTTATTTTTCCTCTTACTCTGGCGAGTATTGTATCGTTCCATAGAATCGTCGTCGCTGAGCGTTTCTGAATCACTTAACTCTTCAATCTCAGCATTCTTATTCGAGTCTGCACGCTTGAACGCCATAATTTGTAAAATAGAGTCGAATACTATTAGTAGAGAAAATCCTGCTTCTAATTAAGAATGACGTCAAACGTCGAGAATACCCAACTAGTATGTTCTTCCATCAAATGATGTCCCGCACTACCTAGAGCAGATAAAACTTAGAGGGAGTCCTACGTCATCAAAGTGAAGCCGTTTTTTTATTTTCATGGCGGCCATGTTTGTAGGACAGGGTGCCAAAATTTCCCGCAAAAAATAAATGCAATTTAATTGGTCAATGCAACAGGTGCCCAAGCGGACGAAGTCTGCTATTGTTCGACTGGTGAAGATGGAATTGCAAGTTTGAAAACTGATAGTAAATATTTACATTGTATTTCTTGTATGTATTTGGAAGATTCATTTACAAGAGAAGAGGTAAGAGCGATGGATGTTGGATTTGTAAAAGCAGATTCAAGGAATTCAGCAAGAGTGTACAAAGTGATGGCTGCAGAATTTCCCACTCGAAGTTATAATCATTTTCGAAGAAGAAATTAAGGGAGGAGACGAAGAGGTAAGGCCAATTAAATTTACTACCATAGTTATCCAAGAGAAATCTTAAATACATGTTTTCCTGTATATACGATAATCTTTTATATTATTACGGAATTTTCTCACTAATTACGCGCTTTAATTCAAGTTAATACGCCTTGTACTTTCTGAAATACGTTAAGGCTTTCTGCAGAAGCGAAATCTATGTGTAGTTCAAAGGGCAAAATAATTAGTTCCGTAATAGGGTTGCCCCCTGTCCCGTATAATACGCGATGTCTCGTATAATACGCGATGTCCCGTATTTTAGATAAAATTTACGCGTCCCGTATTATCAGTGCTTGTCCCGTATTATAAGTAGTAAATTCACACATAGGGCCTATATTTTCACAATATAAATTTTCTTGACAAATAAACCGTCATTTACGCTTTTCCAATTGTTTACTATGCAGACTGGCGAGCAGATTGTTTAAATCTCCAGGCATCAACCAGAGCTGAAACCAGGTCACTTTTGGGTGACCAGGCCAAATCCGAACCTAGGTGACCCGGTCAGAAACATGGTCCGGTCTGGAAAATATAATAAACCGGGAATTTTCAACGCCTTATTTTTCGTGCCGTGAGGGTCCTGGTCACCTCTGACAGAAACACTGTTCGAACGTAAGGAAAATTTTAAAACTCTGCTTTGCTTTCCGGGTCACAGGGCTCAGACCCGGTCCAAAACAACCCGAATGACCCGTTTCAGCTCTGGCACTAACATGTGACCCGTGTTTTGGTCTAAACCAAGGTTACCTAAAGGTCACAAATCAAATTCGATTTGGTGAGACTCGAGGACGTGGATATAATACTTGCGCCTCCTGTTTGCTCTAGTTGATAATACACTGCAAAAATGGGTTAATTCAACACTTTTCGACGTCCCAGACAGACCAACACTTTTTGCGTTTAATCAACGCCGCTTGTTGTGTGATATCGGTGATTCAGTACTGTGAAAGTGCTAGTATGGTAATCTTTATTATGTTGAATCACTGAAATCAACAGCTTATGTTGTGTTGATTCAACACAAAAAATGGTGGTCACTCAGGGACACCAAGAAGTATTGAATTAACCGCGTATTTTTTGCAGTGCAGATACTAACGTCAAATGTGCTTACGAAATTGAAATATATATTTCCTGTCCGCCAGTATTTTTGGAGTGTGAGCATTCTGTGATATTATTATTTGAATAACCAAGACGTTTTGTGTGTGTTCTTGATTATTATGGAGGTTTCAAATTGTACGGGTCGTCATATTGTAGTACATAACTAACTAATTACTTCCACTTTAGGTTGTTCCAGATTTGTCCCGTATTTCTTGCCGCACGTCCCGTAATTTATTCATCAAAAGGTGGCAATCCCTAGCAGGACTCGAACCTGAAATGCTTCTCTCATGGGACTTCTCTTTATGTCGTGCCTCTAATAGCACTGTTTACAGGAGGGAGGACCACTGGTACCTCTCGCTCGTGCTTGGCTTGTTTTCAGTATTTAAATCATAACCTGACAACATTTTTTTACGCATTAACAATTTATTAAACCAAAAAGAAGTCATTCTACAATGCGTTACAATGTGGATCACATCCAAACAGATAAAACCAGGAAGAGAAAACATCGAATGTTAAACATTATGAAATCTCCTTTTAATCTTAGGCGTGATCAAACTATTGCAGTAATTAACAAATATCTTCCATAAATGTTATACACACGTTGGTGAAAGTGTAATTATCTCACCGTAGAACAATATGTACACGGCTTGAGTAACAATGCCTTCTGATTCTGAAGTTTTAGCCCTATAAAATACACATTTAAATTTAGTTTCAGTAGATTAGGTAATATATTAAGCTAGTTTAAAAAAAACTGGAACTCGCTGTGACCTGTCGTGGCTTCTGTTCTCATATTAAGGTCAAATCAAATTACGTAACACAAAGGAATCCATTTCTCGCAATATTTTCTAAGATTCGGTTACAATGAAATTTGATATATGTTGTAAGAGAATCCTCCTCAGACTGACAGAAACAGCACAAGAGCCAACAATTACAGTCGCCACTTGCTAGAACCTTCTATGAAAACCCAGAGAAAAGGGGGTACTAACGCCGGACAGAAACAGCATAAGAACCGATCATATAAAATGCACTTCCAGTCGCGTCCCCGTGAAACCTCGTCACACTCCACCAACCGAGGATTTACTTCCCTAAAGAAGGGTAAAGAAAGGAACATGAAACTTCACATTAAAACTGGTTAGTGGGTAACACTCGTAAAGAGTCAATTTTCAATGACAGTCAGACTGGAAACTGACTAGCTGAACCTTCTCAGCGAGGTCACTCGAGAGCTAAGACACAGCATCACCAGGCTGGGTCATCGCCCACAACCACGCATCGGACGAGTAACATAAGGCATCAGACTCTCACAGCAGAAATAATTTATATGAAATGTAATATATTATACTAGAAAGAACGTTCGAGTACTGGAGAAAACCCGAAGAGGGAGCACGCGATCACCGAAACGTAAATAAACTTGAAACATATCAAAGAGAGA
>JAGDQP010075609.1:0-10145 GCA_022664845.1 Lepisma saccharinum
CATGGCAGTTTCTTTTACTGATAAAAGTACAGAAAATTAGCTGAAATCTATGTAATTTACTCCTGTTTGTTATGCAACCACGCTTTTTTTTATTGCAATCGTTCCGGAAAGGAATATGTTTGGTATAACGATTAGCCCTCCTTAAATCCCCCCCCTTAAAGTTTTCGGCTGGCTATGGACCTGCTAGGAGCATGCTGATTACTACAACAAAGTCATCATTGAAAATCGTTTCCTGCTTAAAAAGGGGGAATAGAGCTGTTAGAAACCAGTTGTTGAAGTAGCCTGCGTTGCTCGCAATAGGTATACATACTACTTTTACTACTACTACTACTACCACCACCACCACTACTACTACTACTACAAACTCCATCACTACTACTACTGGAACCACTACTTTAATAGGCCTGGAATCTTGAGTTGCGTTCTCTGTTATTATGCAAAATTTAGAGCTTCATATGGTCGTTAATTTTGAGTATGCATGCATTAATCTAATAACGAAATTTGAAGTGATAAATTTTTCATCATGTTGCTAAGTTTCTCATGTCAACAAATTTCAAAATGTCGTTGTTAGTTTTATGTTGCACGTTTGGTATCTTATATCGATAAAGAAATTTTGGAACATGTTCAATTTAGATACGTTCGTTTCACAAGACGATGATCAGATTGGTGAATAGCATTCAATAATAGGAAGTACACAAATGAGAAAATATTACTGAAGACCTTTAAATATCATACTAAGGTCCTTCGAGTACGTGCGTCTTGCGACCGTGCAATTTCCGACCCTTCACGTAGAAAAAGTTCAGTTCCAGATGAACCTGCCGAACGTACGGTTATGGCAACTGAACATATTTAGTGAACGGAAATAATATGTTCAGTAAGCGATGTACCAGACGTTATAGGTCTGGAGCGGGTTTCGAACTCACTACCTTCAGTTTTGCTTGTTCACCTTGTTGTCCACCGTTTCTTCTGTTGAACGTAGGACATTTTACTAGTCCTTTTATGGTACGAAAACAGTTTCTGGAGTAAAGACATGTTTGCAGACTTTGTTCTAAACGTGGACATTTTATTCATTGATCCTGTGTTAGAATAGAGCTATGAAGAAGATTCGTGATTTTACAGAAGTGAGACATCTCAAGAGGATCAGACGTTTACTGTACTGTTCGAGTCGACGACATTTCTCAAACAAACTGGCTGCCAATTTCCAAGACATTCAGTGAATATACTTTCAACTGGATGTATGACTGCAGCAACTATAACCGTCCAGTTATACGTTCTCCTCATTACGCATTTGGTTCCTCTTACTGTTAATGTTTAGTAATAGTTTGCACAATACAATAGTAACTAACTGGCATCAGACATGTTTTGTTGGAGTTCAATAAAACATCGTTCAGTTCTTGGTACTATATTGTTCAGTATATGTTGCTCTAGGTTTGGTTGCGTTAAAGTTGGCACTGGACGCATATAGTAAAACAGTATGGAAGGTGCTTACCAAACAATCTGGCTGCAGGTACCATATGTTCAGTTGCCATAGCCGTACGTTCGGCAGGTTCCTCTGGAACTGAACGTTGAGTGACTTTTTTATCTCCATGTACCGAATATCGAACGCTTTGCGACCCCTGGAATACGAATCGTGCGTTTTTCGACCCATCTCCTTATTGTAGAGTCGGCAATGTTTTGAACAGTTAAGTTCATTAATGATATTACATCTTTAAGCAACATCGCTCGATCCCTCGGAAGTCTGAGGTTCCGCAAAGCTAACCTAAGGTGAAAGTTTCAATTCCGAGAAACAGCTTTCAAAAACTGGCTGGGAGGAAGCATCTCGAATTTCCAAATGCAGTACACATACACGTACCGAGTTATCCCATAAGTAATGTCGTATGTGCTATGACCGCTGCAATGACTCCATCTAACGATCGAATCGTGAAGTAGACGGCACGTGCAATAGCTGAGTTCTATAGGGCACTTGATTGTGCAGCAGTGTGTATAATTGAAATTGTATTTATGGCCTTTAGGCATCTACAGCTCAGGCCGGGATAGGGGAGGAGAAAGGATTCGGAAAGGTATCGGCCAGGGCCTACGTTGAAGGTGCCATCCCGGCATTTACCTGGTGTGACTGAGGAAAAACCCGGAAAGATCTCAGTCAGGATGGTTGGCCGCTGGGATCAAACCCACGACTTCTCGAAAGCTACGCTAACATTCTACCACTAAGCTACGGTGGCTCAGTAACAGTGTGTAGAAGAAGAACGGTCCACTCCACGTTTTGGAAGTGTGGCTTATATTTGATCACGGCAGTGTCAGAGGACCACATACAACATGTCATGCTGTATGAATTTAACCAGGGACAATCAGCCAGCGCAGCGGCACGAAACATCAATGCTGTATATGGTCAGGGTGCTGTGGATGTGCGAAAGTGCCAGAAGTGGTTCCAGAGGTTTCGGTCTGGGGACAGCACCCTTACCGATAAGCTACGAGAAGAGAGATCACCTTTCCGGGAAAACAGTGCAAAATGAGGATAATGTACAATAAACAGTGACCCAGCTCTTTACCTCCGAAACCGCTAACTTCCTTCAAGGAAGATTCAGCAACTGGTTGCCACGTGGCAGAGTTTTGTGGAGTCCGATGAATGCTATTTTCCTGACTAACGGTAGTGTTCCAGGTAAGTTATCGTTCTTTTCCTCATGGTGTCAAAATACGACATTACTTATGGAGTAAGCTGACAGAACGAGCAATAAACGCAGACAATACTAAATAAGGAGGAAAAATCACGGACGGAATGAAAAACAGGAGAATCTAACTTGACTAACTAACCGGCCTATGCTCACTGCCGCTTTCTCGGCATTAATCCTTGTCTGTGCGTGATATTCACGTGATTTCATATTACATTCTGTATTAAGTTGGTTTACCACATCTATTTATATGTGATTTTTAAATAAAAATGAATTCCGTTGTTTCTCAAAATGAATTGCGTGTTGCCGTGGCTCAGGCGGTATTACGTCTGACTGCGGATCGTGCTCAAATCCCGGTCAGAACGCTCGAGACTTTCCTCGCAGTGTTCCCTTGCCTGGCGCTCTGAGGTGCACTCAACCTCCTATCAAATTGAGTACTAGAGTGTCCTTGGTATTCCCGAGCACCTTGGAAGGTAAAGACGGTCGGCCACGGGACTGACCACCCCACCTCATTTCGTACCGTGGGTCGATAATATATCACTACTTTCACGTCCCCCATGTGACATTCACGATGCGTGGGTATCACACAAGGGATATCATTACCCGAAACAAATTCCCTTGCTTCTTAAATTGTAGTAGATTGCTCCCAAACAACAACAACAACTACAATCAATCTATCTATCTATCTATCTATCTATCTATCTATATATATATATATATGAATTTGGAACTCAGCAGTGAGGTTATTTGTGGTATCCTTTCCATGACCAAATAAGCAATCCATGCACGTTTTAATGTAGATTGGTCCAACAGTGTGGATTTGTGTAGAGGGCATACAGACATTTTCAGTTACACATAGATACAGGGTAGAGCCAAAAAAGGCAACCCGAATAAAAGTAGTGTTACAATGTATATTTATCGCAAATGATGCGTTCGTCTACATGCTTTCCAACATTGATAACTACCAATTCCATACGTTTTATGATTTTATACAATGTATCATAGCATTGTTCAGGATATATATACCTAATCTGTCAATGTTCTCTCGTAGTTGGTGCAGAGTTCGAGGTACGGATGTGAAGCATTTCTCCTTTAAAATTCCCCACAAAAAGGCATCGCACATCGTCAAGTCTGGACTTCTTGGAGGAAAAGGAAACTGGCCTTTTGGATACAAGTAGTTCTCGAACGTTCCTGTAACAATGTTTTATTCTCCTAGATCATTAAGATCTCAGCCTTGCTGTAAAACTTCCTTATTGAAATTAGATCATTAAGATCACAAAATGTCTCTCCATGTAAACATTAAAAACATTATAAAAGCTGACAAGGCAATTACACTTAAAACACTAAACACTAATGTGTAACTGAATCGATGATTTAAGAAAGATCTGAAATCCACTTTATTTTATTTATTTATTATTATTATTATTATTATTTAACTTTGAATGCAAGATAGGTCTTCGGCTCAGGACTAGAGTATTTTTCTGCGATCAAAAGTTGGCAGCCATGTACACCTACATTGTAATATTAAGAACCAATCATTTTCGTACGATTACTATTGTGTTCCGTTGTTGATACATGTTGTTAAGTAATTTTACCTGTTTCAGTAGTTGATCAGTATTTATCATCAATGTCTTCGTTAAGGTTTGCCTCATACGAGAGGTACCAAACTACCAACAAATAAAATACTGGAATAGTGAGTATCCTTCATGCTGCAAACATAGAATCTAGTAGTGCGAGCAACCAAGTAGTAGTAGTAGTAGTAGTGAAAAATCATGAGGCATTGCGAATCCATTTCAATGTAAAAGGAATAAGATAAAAGTTGCGAAGATAAATGGGGTTAGAACATATAGACTGCAGGAAAAACAGTGTCTGCTAAGACTGTTGGTGAATCATGTAATTGTCGATTGAACTGTTTCGTACAAAGATGTTTTGGTACACGTGTTATGCATGTTTCATAAAATTTCATGCAAAAATGAACAAAATATTTTCCTGGAAGGAATGATTGAATGCAGTAATTTGGATCGACATCCTCCTAGAAAAGAAGCAACAATGAAGACCACGACGTTCACCTATCAGTCTATCATTGCCTTGAGGGTAAAGAGGCTGAGGGCATTTTTTCTTCAAGGTAAAACCCCAGAAGACAAAAGGGGAAAGAACAGAAATACTAACGCCATTGGAAGGAGAAACACGAGCGGATTTCCTTCTTCCATGTGAAAGAAACTCACTATTATGATAAGGAATATCGATACGTAAGTTTAGAACTTACTGTGAGGAAAATGTAAAACATGTTTAAAGCACTACATCCTAACACATGTATCAAGTATGAGTACTACAATTTCATCTGAAATTTGGCATTCAGGTTGATGCGTGATGCGCATGCGAAGACCTAACTATTAAATTGAAAAACATACTTGAATACATTTTTCTTGCAGATTCCATGTATTTTTACTTTACGTGATTGATTAACTAAGCAGTTCAAACTGTTCCATGTCTGTTGATTGCAGAAAGTATCTGACAACAATTTTGAATCTGACAGTCCAACAATTTTGAAAATTCATAACACAAAAGGCAAGTGTAATTGAGTTCTGTGGAAGAACGGCTTAACCCAAGTTAAGTCGTTTTTCGGTTTAGTGCCCTATTAGCTGTATTAGACCTCCAACATATAGGCCTAAGTATACATTTAAAGTAATAACAACAAAGTTATCTGAATATAACCCAGAAAATTCTAAACAGTTTTCTATAATCTTCTGAATATTAAGTTTTCTGGACTTAAGCCCTTTCTGCAATCAACGATCAATCAGAAAACAATATGCAATGAATGTGAAACTCCAACATCATTTCGTTTCATCTTATTTTGTGGTTTCGGTTACTATTTTGCCCCTCCCCTGCACATGAAATGTAAAATAATAAATAAATAACAATATAGGACGGATGAAGAAAAATATTTTCTGGGCCGATGAACGAAAATTGAAGGACATTAAATTCTGTATCTAAAAAAATGGACCCTCGTGCGAAGCAAGGTTGGAAGGCACTGTGGATAGGAGAATCAAGAAAATCAGCTACAAAAAAAGCCAGGAGGAGGAAGTACTGGGATAAGATAAAGAATGGAATACTTGGTGTATAACTGATCTACGAAATGGAATATTGATAGAAACACGGTTAAATATAATTATGGACTGAATAGAGAGAACAGAACGGTATGTAGAGGCAACGGATCGAAAATAGGATGGATGAAGGTAAGACGGTAACGTTGCAAACTTCGCATCGGTAATGTGGAGGTATGAGAGTTCGATCCCCGCTAGTAGCGGCTATCTTGACTGAGGTTTACCAAGATTTCCTCAGTCTCACCAGGCGATGCTGGGACAGTAGCTCAACTAAGGCACATGCTGCTTTCTTTCCAATGCCTGCCCCTGGAAAAGTGATCGCATAGGGACGTCATTACTCACAGACGTAACGGTCTTAGGACAGGAATGCGAGAAGCTTCGTTGTTTGGTACAGTTAACACACTTCTGACTTATCCTCTCATGTATCCCAATGCAAATCGAATCGAAGAACAGTCCTTGCTCCTTTTGCACGTACACACAGGTGACGTTAAATCTGTTGTACAAAATTGTGTGGCTAATAGATGACCAGGGATTTTCCTGTCACACCAGGCAAATGTCGGGATGGCACCTTAAACATAGGCCCTCTCCGACACTTTCCCGTCCCCTATTCCGGCCAGAGCCTTAGATGCCTAAAGGCCATAAATAAAATTTAATTCAATTTAACAAGATGATTGATAGTATCATTCGAGTGTTCTTCTCAAGAACATTCCAGAACTGTCTAGATGTAATCAGTATTATGTAAGAGCCCATTGTTATAGACAGGTAAACGGACAAGACGGAAACGATGCATTACGCTTTATATGTGTAATTGGTATAGAATGTACGAGCCTATTGTTATACAGACAGGAACGAATCTGTCGAATGAATCGACACATTGTGCTTTACAGTACAAGTAATCGGTATTATCTAAGACGGACAGCAAGGAATACACGCATTATTCTTTCGACGTAATCGACATTGTCCAAGAATCGTACAGACAAGACAGACGGATGGACGAATGTGTAGGAATGTCCTTGCGTTATATGGTTATATTTCCTCCTAAAATTGTGTAAAGTTGGCATCACTTCGTATATCATTCCATAGAACAGAAAACAACCCAAACGTTTTCCCTTCTGTTGAGCAATTGTCGTTTTAGATAACAATCACTTAGTCCTTCTCACCGTCTCCCTTCTATACTGCCTGGAATTTCCGTATGAGTTAACTGTCCGATCAGTTTGGCTACGGTTCTAGTATTAAGTAACGGTTTCCGCAGAACCTACTTGTATCAGTTCCAAATATTCACACAACAGCCATAACAACTCTGATGTATTCTTGGAATAAAGGACCAGTACATTTATTTACTTCATTTACAGGCACATAGACGCACAATGATTCGTATATATTTTATATATAGATTTGTCCAAGTAAAAGGCACACAAGCGCTTCTGTAGGAAGACAACCTAGGACGGTAATTAGGATTTATAAGAATCTTGAATTGAAGCTTGAACACAACAGGCCTCATGTAAAATCTTCCCTGGCTCTGTTTACAGATATACACCTTTAGCCTGGGATATAGACGATCCCAAAATACCGTGTAATACATATCTCACGAATTCTTCCTCCTCGCCTGAAATTGTACAAATCGAACACTGTCTGTAAAACTCTTTCCTGGCTGTTTTCCAAAGGCAATTTTCATTATAAACATCTACCTCTCGAAAATCCCTTTTAATATTGTCATCCCTACGACGTCCCGGTCTTCCCAACGGTCTACTTCTCTTCGGTTTACCACTACGATGGAATATAGTGTTAGTTTATTTTTTCATCCGTGCTACATGGCCTTCCCATCTTAGCCGTCGGAATTTCATTACTCTTATAATATCGGATGAATCATAGTATGTGGAGCTCATTACGCAGTCTCCTCCAGTCTCGTTCCTTTTTGGCCCGTATATCTTTCTCAAAGAAGCCTGCGAACAGAACAAGAGTAAAATAAGCTATCTAAAAAAAAAAACTATTTCTTCTTTCTGTAAGGGTGCTATTGAGTTTGCTCGTCGAGGAAGCTAATCAACAAACTCGACACTGTAATAGCACCTTAAATTGTACAAATCGAAAACTGTTTATGCTGAATTACAGTAGGGATGGTAACGAAACGTGACAAGACTGGCATCAGTCTCGTTCTCGTCTCGATCTTTTTAGGACAGTCTTGGTCTCGTCTCGATCTGAAAATTCCTGTCTTGGTCTCGATTGTAAACCTGTCTCGTCTCGACACGTTAGACTCAATCTCGTCTCGAGTCTCGACACGTTAGTCTCAATCTCGTCTCGTGAGTCTCGGAAGACGATAGACGATTAATATAATATTAACATAGTTCGTTAAATTGTTAATTTAGGGTTTAGATTAGAAATAATATTCTGAAATAAAGAGAAAAATATTACGATTTTAAAGTAATATAAAGCTTTAGTTAGGATATATAGAATACCAATCTGTTGATATTAGTGATCATAATATTTTGCTGTGTAATGTAAGCGATCAACGAATAGCCTTTTATGATAAACCATGTCCTAAGTTGATAAATTATAAAATAAATTATGACGCTCTCAATAGTTACCATACAATACAAATTCAATTTTGAATGAGCGCTGTATCGACAACAATATAATTATTTAATTATTTTAAGCAAGGTATTTGTATTGCAAGTTGCAAAGCAAAAAGTATCCAAGATACTAAAAGAAAAGGGTATAATCGAAAATCACCGTGGATAAATTATGAATTATTAGAATTAGTAAAGAAGAGAGATAAGTATTCCTCTTTATTAAAGAGATTTCCAAATAACGATAATATACGTGGAGAGCATAGCAGACTTAGAAATTTAGTGACAAAACTTAGAAGGAATCAAAAGAATGATTATTATAACAAAAAATTAGTGAATCCCTAATTGATAGTAGGAGATTTTGGGCAGTCATTAAAGAGTTTTTGACAAACAAGAAATCTGAGAATAATGTACCAAATATACAACTTCAAGTAGATGGTATTAGATTAGATGATGATAAAATACCTAAGATATTAAATAATCATTTTGTAAATATTGATAAAGAATTAGCCAACAAATAACCAAAATTTCAAATCATAAGCATACAGATTATCCATATACCTTCTAATTTTAGTTTCTATTTTATTCCTGTTACCCCAGAAGAAGTTATTAACATCATTAATACATTGAAGAATAAGAAGAATAAAACACGAGATGGATTACACAATGAATGTTTAATTAAATGCAAATATACCATTAGTAACACATTATCCAAAGTAGTTCATTTCTCGTTTAGTTCAGGAGTTTTTCCGGAACAAGGCAAAATTGCTAAGGTAATACCAGTATATAAGGGTGGAAATAACTTAGATCCTAATAATTATAGACCAATCTCGATATTGAGTTGTATATCTAAAGTAATTGAAAAGTGTGCCTATGATAGAATGATAAAATATCTTGATTCTATAAATTTCTTTTATCAATATCAATATGGTTTAAGGAGAAAATCTAGTACATTAAATGCTGTAACTGATGTTGTGGTTGATATACAAGAATAAATTAGCAGCAGGGTATTTAGATTTAAAAAAAAAAGCTTTTCATACACTCAATCATGAAATGATGCTAGCTAAATTGGAAATGATAGGGTTTAGAGGATTACCTCTCAATTGGTTTAAAAGTTATATATCAATAGATCACAATATGTGTCCGTAAATGGTAAAGAAAGTGATGAATTAAAAATAGAATATGATGTACCCGTAAGATCAATCTTAGGACCTTTGTAATTCATAATATATGTAAATGAATTTGAAAGGGAAAATAAGATAATTTGCAGACGATAGTGCAATATTTTACAAAGCAGAATCAATAGATCAATTGAAAACATATATTGAAGAATACATGTCTACTTTATACAATTGGCTGTGCACAAACTGTCTATTATTAACTTCGTAATTTTTCACAAACCTTTGTCAAAGATAGAACTACCAAATAAAATCGCTATAAAACACTTAGTAGTGGGAAGAGTAGAATGTATAACATATTTAGGATTTAAAATTGATCAACATCTTTCTTGGGAATCGAATATTACGTTTTTAGAAAAAAAAGATAGCCCCTATTGTTGGAATAACGAACAGTATCAAGAACGTTTTATCATTGAATGTTAAAAAAATGGTTTAATTTATACAAAGTTCTGGGGTCACACAAACAAAACAAGCTGAAACAAATATTTTCCCGCTAGATGTATTGGTTAAAATTCATTCATGATGACAGTGGCGTAGGTAAGGGGGGAATATGAGGGATATATCCCCCCCCTTGACTCCAACTTTATGAACTTGGAAGGAGAGTATTTCAACAAGAAAAGAATGAAATTATGT
>JAGDQP010075610.1:0-10145 GCA_022664845.1 Lepisma saccharinum
TTCTGATACTACTAATAGTTCACCTACTAAATGCTGAAAATCATAGTTCGCGTACTTGTGCAATGTTGTTGATAAAAAATAGGATATATAAAACTTACCGCAGATGCAGACATAAAATCGCTTAACCGTAAAATCTTAGAAACAGGGATATATCTTGCATTGCTACTTGAGGTACAATTATCGTAATACAATACGTTCGGAACCACAGCCACAATGTATCTTGGTGAGTGAGCGCCTGGAAACTATAAGAACTACTATTCGCCCGTTCTGTACCGAACGTGGGAAGTTGTTTCAGTTTTTCCATGTTGTTCGCAGCACAGAGGAGTTCGGAAGTCATCTGCAACTTTACGGTTAATGTGTTGGAGTCATTTTGTTATAATGCTATTCAATTCCAGGTCTTTCTCTATTAAAGTTGTTATGAACGTTACTTGGAAAATACTTTTTTTGCTCCTACACTAAATTTTTATTTCCATTCTGTCGTTTCTTCGAAAATTCTGTCAAGAAAGCTTTTCCTTTCGTACTCGTCTCAACTTTGCTCTTTCCTGTTTGGCTTTCTTTAACACTGCATGTGAATTAACCTCCATTTTCTTTTCCTTCAACCAATCTTTTCACAAATAATTCCCTCGTATACAGTGTCCTAACCTGTTTCATTTCTTCTTTATCATCACCAGAGCGTTTCTCACATATTGGTCTTAATACATCAATAAGGTGTGTTATTCAGATTCACCTCCCCAATCATTCCTCTGCACTCCCTCAGTTTGTCTTAATCTACTGTTAAATAGTTTTAGAATTATTGCCATTGACTTTTTTTTTGTAATCTTTGTAAAACGCTAAAACGTAACAGTTCCCAAAAGAACGCAATAATTAGCAAGAAGCAAGGTATTCAATAGGGTAATGTAAATCTTTATTACAAGTTCAATTTACTGACAAGACTAATCTCTGAAAGGAGAACGCATCGAATCATAGGTTCAATCCATTATTTGACACATCAAAATACTATATAACTCGAACCTATACGTACATCGTAAAAAGTATGGAAACACTTCATCAAATAATAATTAATACCTTCGATAAGGTATTACCGAACACATCATACAAACCACATTCAAATGTATTAACTTAATCGTAGTTTAAAGAAACAACAACGCAGTCTATAAAATCATTCTTACAATCAACAATATCCAAATAGGACATGATGTCTCTTATTTGCTGTTTTTTTCACTTGAACTGTCTTTTTTTAATTGCACGGTAATCCAGAAATAAATTGCACCATAGCAATCTTCACATCTCATTATGATCATGGCGAAAAGTTTGAAAGCAGTTACTAGGTCCGCCGGAAATGGAAATTTGGTGCTGATGTAGACAATTTTAAATGCAAACGCTTTTCGTGTAGTATATTGTTCGAAATGTTTCAAGAAAATTTCACTCGTATCCAAAATGACTGTCTCAAAATTCGTGTGTATAGTGGCCGTTGAAACCTCCTGTAATATTGAAACGACTACGCATATGAAAGAAATTCAGAAAACTGTTTCATTTTAGTGGCTAGCATTTTCAGCTATAAAAGTTCTCTTCGGATCGACCGGAGGGGGTAGGTCCGGGTCAGTTAAAAATTTCAAATTGCAAGTGACAAATGGCTATATCGAGTTTTGTTCGATGCGTCTTCAGAAAAGAAATATTATGGAGCACTATGAGCTAGGTGTAAAAAAATTCATCCGGATATGTTATGTGATGCTCAATTGTTGTGATGCGACTATTTTCTCAAAGATCCCATCGTACGGACGAGAAACCTACAATACTAATCCATTTTTTTAAATCGGGCATAAAGTAGAGATTTATGTAATTGTTTTATTTACATGAGGATAAGAAAATTTTAGAGTTTTTTTTCTATTGCCAAAACTGAAGAAAGGAAAATCTAGAAAGGTATATTAAACAAAGGACAGAGCGCTATGCACTACGTGGTCTTGTGTATGTTCATTACGAAATTGTTTTTCTCTAGACGACACATACAGGTCTAATTTGTTTATTTTCTTGCAATGAAATGAACCCCATGAGCAATCTCAATTTGCATCACAGTATAGTAGAAGACCTGAGTGTATCAACACCTAATTTATTTAAGGTAAATATGCTCTAACCTTATTATAGAAATTGCTACATCCCCGTCACCTTAGCTTCTCTATTTACTCCTAGAAGCTTATTTGGATCAACCATACTTCTCAAGTTTGCTGTATCTTAATATGAAATTTCTTAATACCTAATAGCGATATACAGCAAAATAAAACGAAGAATTAAGTGGAAGACATCAATGCATTAAACATTATTGGAGGAATGTACTAGAAAAATTTCACCTTTGGGAAAATTTTCTCTCGTTTTGAATTCTACTCTATACAGTAATTTGAAAAAGCGACTAGAAGAGTCTAATAATAGTAAGTAATTTAAATTTACATAAACTATTAATGCCCAATTTCAATTCTGAAATTGTAAATTAATTTTATTGAAGAGTGCAACAATCAACATTGCCATCTCCACTTAAACAGTGAAACAATTGGTTTCCATACAATAGAGCTAACATACGAGCTTTATGTGCACCAAACGTAGGTCAAATTACTTTTGTAGTAAATTTAAATATTTTCACAATTCAGTTGATTTAAGAATGTTCATTTAAATGTATGTAATGGCGTGTTGAGAACAGTTACTTTGAAACTGAAATTTTTAAGATCCTTCCGAATAAGCGAGGTTCTAGACTATATTACGTAGTATTAAGTGTGAATCATATCGTGTAGGTAACTGTGTTGGGCTTATGATTTCATATCTAAATTTCAGTCTGAAAGTCTGTTGCTCTAGGCTTGCTAATTGGTGGTATAATAGGGTGGTGTTCATATTAATGATGAGTGGCCGTGGAAGAAGATATGCATTGTATAATGTTTATGTCTGTTTTAACATTGAGGCCGCATGTAGTACATCAGAGAGTTATCTTTTATTTGTAATTTGTTTTTGATAATTATTTTTGATAGAAGATGTGAACAAGGTTTATCTGTATCGAATATAGTGCCAAGGTAGATGTATAATTATGTTTTGCCATATAAGGAAGAGTACATTTACATTACAACATATTCTTGTTCGATAAATACAATGCCATGTATTTTAGTGAAATTAATTGCTTTTATGGGAACATCACACAATTTTGTGGAGGCGAAGTGCTTGTAATCTCATGTTCAATGGTGGGAATATTCCAAACAGCAAGTAGTTAAGCATTCCCATTTTGCAAACTGGAATGTTGCACTTCAGGTTAGTAGGGAAATGACTACGTAAATCAGTTATATCATGAACATAAAGTTGAGATTCCAGACGGTAGAAAGATTGATTGAGATAGTTTGTCACAAATAGAGATTTCTGCGAGTCTATTGGTAACGAATGAAGTTGGCTGTAATTGGCTGACGTTCTGGGCCTTTCGCAAGAGAGCTGTCTCTGAAAATTTGCCAAGAAACTTTTTCAAGATCGAAGATAACATATATTTCAAGATAATATGTCATGTCACCGTGTCTTAAACCTTTCCTAATGGCCTACGTATTAGCAATGTACGAGAAATGATAGATAATTACAAAAGATGTTAAAACATTTCGGAACATTAGCTCTTTAGTTACTGTTTCCATCTAACATCAAATGCACTTCTAGCCTGTTTCTTACATTGGAACTCCGTTTATTTAGCCTTCTGCTCTGTTCTGTTATTAACTGCAAACAAACTAGTATTTAAATTTATAGCCATGTTTTTTTTTTAAATTATAGTAGAGATGTTGCATAGATAATTTGTGTTCAAATATTGGTGAAAATTATTTTCGAAGATTTTTACATCAACTTTGGAATATTCACTCTTTCTCTCCAGCCCATGTCAAAGATTAATGTTCTGAAGTGATTTGTGGCGATTGATTAAAGTATCAATGCCCAAATATATGTTTATTGCTGGTTTAATTGCTTCGTGAGGAGGAAAACATCTTTCCTCGTTGAACAAAGATTTTACACAAAGTCTTTGATTTAATATTAAAGTGAGGTATACTATACGACACAGAGAACTTTGCTATTTGAGTGCAAAAAAAAAAACAACGCAAAGCCTTACTTCGGATGAATGCGATCCTGACGAATTTTTAAATCCTGAATTGAGGTATTGATTTACAAGAAATATAGTCGTGGTAATGAAATACAATATCATATAATTAGGAATTCTAAAATTACCTCTAACTAAATAAACAAGTACTGTTTTACAATATTAAGGCAAGTAATTTAATAGCAGTTAAAGACTAATTCTGCGACTTCTTGTTGCTAACATCTGCAATCGAATTGCTATAATGTACGGTAGATGCAACTTCCTTTTCTATACATAGAAGAGCGAGAGCAGACATCCGGTATAGAGTCATTATTAACCTTAGATACCTCTTGATGAGCTTTACGAGGTGTTTAGTAGCTAATTTGTAATTGATTAGAAAATGTTATAGCCTTACTGTAGATAGTTGTTACGTGGTACTTGAGAAAATTCTCAAAAGTAGGCTTGCCAGGTGTATGCATAAGTTTTTGCCAGTTGTTGTGGTAAAGAAAAAACGTAATTTTCGAGGGAAATTAATTTTGTTTTATTCAAAATATTGGCCATCGGCTTCTACACATTTCGCCCATCTTTCAGGTAATTGATGCATACCATGCCAGAAAAACTGCTTGTCTGTTGCGGCAAACCATTCGTCGAGCCATTTTCCAACGTCTTCGAAATTGCTGAAGTGCTGCTCTGCAAGCGCGTGCCCCATTGATGCGAAGAGGTGATAGTCAGATTGCGCCAGGTCTGGGGAGTACGGCGAGTGTAGAAGGATGTCCCATCCAAGTGATTTCAAGGTGTTTTTCACTGGTTTTGCTGTGTGAGACGGCGCATTGTCGTGTAACACAATCACTTTGCCAAGTCTTCGGGCCCATTCCGGTCGTCTTTCGATCAATGCGTGATTTAAATTAATCATTTGTTGGCGATAGCGTTGTGCATTAACGGTTTCGCCGGGCTTCAAGAGTTCATAATACACAATACCGCTCTGGTCCCACCAGACACAAAGCATGGTCTTCTTGCCGAAGCGATTTGGCCTTGGTGCTGAAGGACCGCCTTCGCCAGGGAGTTATATTTGCCCAAACCTCTTCTGGAGAGAACATTTATCTCACCCATTAATCTTCATCGTGTTATTTCATATTTATATTTGTTACTTTACCTTCCAAGATCCCAGTTACCATATAAGATTCCTGCACCGAACTTGTTACAAACTAAGGAAGGTGAAACTAGTTTTTTCTAATGATCCATCTGATATTGTTCAGGGAGGTAAATTCCTTTCTACTTAGAGAATAGAATATTGCCTATATATAGTTTACATTTACTTCAACATATTATTGGCAGAGATACACAATAGTGAGTAACAATTAACGGAAGAATAGATTTGAGAAATGACCTGCACTTGCAGAGGGAAGTCGTTTTACCGTTATATATGCTGTCATTTTTTTAATGAATAAGAAATACGTTGAATTTGATTGAAGCTTTCATAATGTTATTCAGTCTCCAGATGAGGACAATCATAAAATCAAATGAAAATAAATTGGTAAGTAAATTATGGTCACATATTGCAAAAATTCACACTCGAAATATAAATAAAGCTAATCAAAATTATGATGTCACCATACCCAATAGAAAAATTATTTTAAAAATCGTATCACTAAGCACCAAACTTGGGATAAAACTATACGTAAAAAAATAATATATAGTTGCATCACAAGGACGTCCACTAACCAATGTCATCATTTAAGACACCCATAAAAAAATTTGAAACACTATCACTATGGCAAAAGCCGATCCTAGATTAGGCATCACTGACGATGTTCACTTAAAATCTATTACATCTGAATAGATATTCAGCACATAATAGCATCATTTAAGATGTTTTTTATTACCGCATCATTAAGAATTCTGTAAAAATACTGGAACCGTTAGTCAGAGAAACTGCAACAATATATCGGAATCCCAAGTAAATCTTCACAAAGTCAAATAGTAAACTCATGCTTGGCTCTTCCACAATCGGGGTTGGATGATTTGGAGAGAAGGGCGTGGAATTAGCACATTGATACATGATCATATCAAAAAACACATGATCCATTAGAAATGGTGATAAGGTGCCATTTCTAGAAAGCTAGGCCGATTGTAAGAATGAGTGGGAGTTGGGGCAGAATGAGAGGGGTGGGCTGCTGACAAGAAGGTGGGAGATCAGTTTGGGACGCAGTCGATACTAGTCGAAGGGGAACCGACTCGGAAGGGGCCTTCTGTTTAAAAAGAGAAAGACAGAAATAGTAAATGATGGCAAATAGGGGGATAAGAAGAATACAGCGAAGGTATTGCAGAGGACCAATGCAATCATTATCCAGTACTTTGTTGTCAAGATCTGAAAGAAGGAGAAAAAAAATATTTTCATGAGCAATTCATTAAAATTTAAAAAAATCACTAACGAGTTATCCATAAATGATTGATACGGTATTGCTGAAATCGAGGGTGCGGTCTAGTTATGATCTTTCAATCACAACTAGGGATGGCCATTTCCGGAAAAATAATTACCGGTTTCCGGAAAACACGTTTTCCGCTTTTCCGGATTTTTCCGTCTTCCGTTTATCCGGAAAATTTTCCGTCTTTTGTTTTCAGAAAAAATCAATTTTCCGTCTTCCGTTTTTCCGGAAAATGTGGCCATCCCTACTATAAAATGCGTCCATAGGTGCTTAGATAGTTGGTAAATAGGGGATGTCAACATGCATCCAAGTAAAGAGAAACATAATACCATAGATGGTGGAAAATCGAATATGATAATAGCAAAATTCAGAAACTTGTCTAGAACAATTTTCTCAAGAACCAAATGCAGGTAACTGAAAATTATGAAGAATAACAAAATTAAACACTAGCTACTACTCGGTCGCGTGTGCTTGAATTCGGTACTGGAATGGATTAGCAGTCATGCTTTTAGGGAATATATTATTATTATTATTATTTTACCTTTAGAGAAGATGAAAGAAGCGTAAATCTGTAGTGGGAGTAAGTCTCTAGTAAATCTCTCTACACACTACGGTGGGTAGTAATAGGAGGCCTCATAGCCTCTTCAGCAGAAAAGAGTGAAAGAGGTAGAAAGACTTAGAAAGGGATGGAAAAAGTTTGTGAATTATGTTGATGCTAAATTGGTGAATAGTTTTATGTCCACTATAATGAACATTATATATTGCGTTCCAAATTCTTGTAATCCCCACATCCATTCATTTATTTGCCATATTAATATTCTCTCTCTCTCTTTCTCTCTCACTTTCTCTCTCTCTCTTTCATACAGACACAAATGCACATATACAGAGAGAGAGTGTGTTTTTGTGTGTGTGTGTTTTTTTTTATCCTGATGGTCGCCCATCCTGACAGATCTTTCCAGTTTTTTTCTGAGTCACTCCAGCCAAATACTGGGATGGTATCTACAACTTAGGCCCTGGCCAACACTTTCCCAAAGACTTTCCCAGCCTGAGTCTTAGATGCCTAAAGGCAATCAATCAAAAATTTAGTTCAAGAGAGAGGGGGAGCGAGAGAGAGAGAGACAGACAGAGGTAAAGTGAATATTTGTCTCAAAAGTCCTGTTTCGGCAGGTAGCATGCTTCCCAGGACCTTCTGATTGCTAAACAAACGATCTACCAACCAGAGCTGAAATCGGATTACGTTTGGTAACACGGATATACGACCTGAACCAGATATTGGTGGCTTGGCGACCTGCTGAGTGCTGACCAATCTAAAATTTGACCCAATTTACTGGTGACTTATTCACTCTATATTCAGCCGACTACAATTGCGCCATCTGACAAGCAAATACCGAAGTATACGGCATGTGCCATAGCTGAATCATATGGACACTTAATTTTGCAGCAATGTGTAGTGCGACTTGTGTTTGATCAGGGCAGTCTCGGAGGACCACATACGGCATGTCATGAACCAGGGACATCCAGCCAGCGCAGTAGCATGAAACATCAATACCGTATATAGTCGGGGTACAATAGATGTGTGAAATTGCCAGATAGGTCCTGAGGTTTAGGTCTGGGGACACCAGCCTCACCGATAAGTCATGAGAATGTAGACTTGTGCAGCTGGACAACGATGCCCTGCAAGCAGTGGTGGTGGCAAATCAAATGCAAACAGTTGAATAACAGACCAGTGAACTCCAAATCACCTATTCGACCGTTCATGGGCAGGACCTTGGGTACGTGTCAAATCACAGAAAACGCGTAAACTCATAATAATTTAAATCGAAATAATGGTTGATGCATCTCTAATTATCTCAAATAGAAAACAAATTATTTCTTAGCAGTCTTCTTTTCTTATGATAACTTTTAGTCGTATTCACTTTGCTAAAAAAAACTGAAGCAGAGAAAGAAGGAATTTGTAAAAGGCTATTCATTTGATCCTAACAACTTACCTTTCAAACTTCCTTTCTCTTCGTAATTCTTGATATAAATAAAACAACTTTTGCTGCTTTCTTAATTGTCTCTAGAAGTTAATACATTTAACGCAATGAAGCATTCCTCAAAACATGATGAATAATAATCTTAGAAGTACCGTATATAAAACTTGCAAATATATTTCATTTTTTGAAACGAAAATAGAAGGAATGTTTCACAGGATATTTAATTCTTTTCTACCTAATAATATACAAAATTCCTTGACACTCATATAGTTGTTAACGTCACGAAAACAACACGATGGTTGACGTTTTCTAGTTGTGCAACATATTTGACAAAATAAAACATTCCATAAAAGTGGAATAAATACCTATTCATATTTGTCTTATTCCCTGGAAGTCGGAAAACCAGTGTCGATCGAGGAACAATTTCCATTTGGGTGAAACGAGAAAGTTTCTTACAGCTACTTATAACTATTCGATTTGTTTGGAAAATAAGATAAGTACTGTCCTTACGGGAACAAAATAATATATTTGAACATATTACATGTGTTCGCATGGCAGATGTCCTGGTCATTAATGCCCTGCATAACCACCTCGTCGGTCCAGGTTCCATCACTTTAAGAATGCAAAGATTCCATATTGAAAAAAAAAATTGGGGAGTCACAATTATTGAGCTATGTTGACACATCACGCACCACCCCTGCTCTGTTTGCAGGCGTGTTCCTTCAAGGTGGTGCTTCAGGGGATCAAACAAATTAAAGTCGCAGGGAGCTGCAGGGGTGGGTGGTCAATTATCTCCCAGCCGTAACACCTCACCCAGTCGTGGTGTCTTGGTAGTGTTTTCCTCGTGCGGACGAACATTGTCATGCAACAGAATAACATCGTCTGGCAGTAGTCCAAGTTGGACCATTGGAATGGACTTGCATAATTTGTTGAGGGTGCGGAAATACCTGTCGGCATTTAGTTTCACCACGTCCAACACATCAATAAGCGTACACATTCATAGTTCCAGAAGACTGTGGCCGTGATTTTCCACTGGGATGCTGTGACATTTAAGTTCTTGGAAGAAGGGAACGATGGGTGTTTCCATGTGAGTAAGGAGCGGCGACTGATGGGGTCGTGAAGTGAACAATTGCCTCATCACCCGTAACGATACGTTTCAAGAACTCATTCCTGGAACTCTATATAATGGCGAAAAGCTATATGCAAATTCAGAGGTATGTCCACATTAGTTACTGAGTTTGATTATATGGTAAGTGTGTGAAATAGTGATTTCTTGGGAACACTAAGAAATTGGGTTTTTATGAAGCGTTCAACCCCACAGTTGTTTCCTGATGGTGCCAGAGAATATTCGTGGAAAATTGGTGCTGATATGATGAACGGTGTAGAAGTATTAGGAAGAATTGTATTTTTAAAAGTTGGCAGCGCTGTCAAATGTGGGGGGAGGGGGGGTCGTAAAATCCGTTCATAGTGTAACTCTACATGATGGCAGAAGACCGTATGTAAAATGTCAGTGCTCTATCGGAAGAAATTTCATACGCTTTCTGTTACTTGGAAATCGTTTAGTACAAGCAAAATTTTAATTTGGCGTGTTTTCATTTCTTGCTTAACTAAATAATTAAAATTGAAATAAAAGAAAATATTTTCTGTTTATATTAATGGAAAATT
>JAGDQP010075611.1:0-10145 GCA_022664845.1 Lepisma saccharinum
TTTTTTTTTAAAAAAAAAATCATTTATTTATGTTTCTACTGGTTCGTTCTTTTTTTTTTTAACATCGATAGTGTTTTCTCAACAATGTAATTTATACAGCGTCCATTAAACTTGTATTAACTACCAGTCGCCATTTTACACTTAGCATTTATCGGTTTTACTGTTTTCAAATCACAATAGTCTTATGTTATTTCAATCATCACGTACAGCACAACCAGTACCTATCAATAATCTGTACTTGTCATTACTTACTTTCGCCTACGTTAAACCAAACCACCCTTCAGTACATTGCCATATCTTTAAATAAAGTTGCCCGCGTCCAGCCTAAAGGGCCAAGGTTTATGTGAGTTTTTTTTTTTTTAATTCAAAATGTTACTGTTTGTGCTTGTGCGTTCCATTTATAAAACTACCTATAACCAACAGTGTCCGTTCTCAGGGGATATATCCATTGTTTATGTTTGTTTCTTCCACTAAAACGAATGGTGTCCGTGGTAGCTAGGGCCTTTGCTTTTACATTTATACCGTTAGTTTGCGTGCTTTTTATATTGGTCTTTTCATATTCCAAAACTTCGGCTTTTGCCATTAACAAATGTGCTTTACATTTACAAACCCAATTTAATAGTATGCACTCATGTTGTTTACTTTTCCTCACGACTAGCCTCGGATAACTGTGTCCCATTTTCACATTTTACCTAACTAGCCATATAACCATCGTTCTTGTAAAACAATATTTCGTTCACTTAACGTGGTCCATACATTCCTCGATTATTCCTGGTATACTTTCTATATTCAATTCTATCACAGTAACAAATCGTATTTATCCTAACAATAAACTATTCCTATTACTAGTAATACCACTTATCAACTTTTACTTTTATTTCTCATATTATGTCCATTTGTTCACCATCCCAAGTTCAATTTAAACAATCAAACAAACAAACAAACGAATTAACAAAAAAAAAATAAAAAGCAAATACAAACATAAATACAGCAATACACTTTCCTCACATATGGTATATTCTATTCTATGTCCAGCCTTGTTCCATACATCCAAACGACGTTTTTATTTTATTATTATTATTTTTTTTTTCACTAACCCAACATTTACATAAAGAAAAAAAAACTATAGCTACCTTCCAGTCAGCCAGCAAATCTTCCATTTCCAAATACACAGTACGTCGCTCTATTAACCACGTTCTTATTTCATCCTATTGTTCAACACAAATACATAGCCAACGCCATCAATGTTCTGGCACTGTCCCACATTTTATCATTCCTATTTCACTGTCCAAAGTTGCCATGGCTCACACGGTAGTGCATCTAACTACAAATCCAACGGCCTGGGTTCCAATCCCAGCCAAAACACTGAACAATTTTCTCGCAGTGTTCTTATGCATGGCGCTCTCACGTCAGCCTCGTATCAAATTAAGTACCACAGTGTCCTTCATATTCCTGCGCGCCTTGGAAAGTTAAAGGCAATCAAGCGTGGGACTCATTACCCCACATCACTTCGTACCGTAGGCAAAAAATGCGGGCCGCTACCTCCACATCCCCTATGCACCGTTTACGGCGCATGCGTATCGCACAGCAAATAGCTTTACTTACGCCATGTAATACTCATAAACAAAAACAAAAACCCAAACTATTAAGTTACGTTCCAATGTGCTCAAATCTGTTTCCCAACATTTCCTTTGTTTGTTTGTTGTTGTTGTTGTTGTTTTTTTTTTTTCATACATAAGCACTCTCTCAGTACTTATAAAAAGCCTTTTCTTTTTTTCTTTTTCTGGCTATAAGCCATCGTAAACTACCAAGTAAAGCCCCAAACAACATATCTATTTATTAATTCATTCAAAGGCCATTCCTTACAGTAATATTTCTACAATTAGTATAACAGCAATCTTTCGCCATTACAGGCATATTCTATGTGCTTTCACGCAAGTCCATAACACTAGGATATCATCTAACAAAATACTAAAACGTAATCAACCATCTCATCATTTTCTGTGCTTTTCCATACAACTCGCCCGCGCTCTATCAATACAAATATTCAAAGCCTTTGTATTAAAGGGTCCTACGATCGATTCTCAATACCTAAATATTACATTCCTCGTACTTATCATAATCCAATTTGAACCATGTTATTTCATCATTATGTGTTGTTTTTTTTTTAAACCCGGCAAGTTAGCATACAACTTTCCCATAACAACAATGTATCCTAGGTTCAACTCCCACTTATACCATTGTCCTTTCAAGCTTATATTAGTCTGTTCCTTCATACAATTCATAAGCATTTTACGCCTTTTTTTTTTCTGTGCTTTAAATCGCATCACTGCATCAAATGGTATTCAAATTTTGTTTTCCGTAATCATCTCGTTTAAATACAGTTTTCATCCACCCAATGTTAGTTCAACAAAAAAAAAAAAAATCCAATCTTGTATTCAATGTGTGCCTGTCAAGATATACATACATACATATATGTATATATATATATGTATATATATATATATATATATATATATACATATACTATCACAAAGCTTGTTAACTCGCCCCCCAGGGGACCCTCATGAATTATTAAAACTCTCACAAATACCTTGGAATTACTACTAAGGTTAATGTAAAGAAACGATCTCCAACAAAAGATGGCAGCACTACCTCCATATATGTGTAATGTATTTTTATCGTTGCACAATATTTCAATGCTGCTCCTACAAATTCAAGCCTACAGAGTTCTAACTTTCAGGGAAGAAGGTTCATAACCAATCCAAGAGTTTGATCAATGCCGATTTTTTATTTTCGTTTTCCTTCATTGTTGAAATCGCTTGTTTTTGTGGTGAATATCGAAACCTATAACAACGGAGCACTTTCGACAATGAACAAAAAGTAAAATAAAATATCGGCATTGCTCAAACTCTTGGATTGGTTATGAACTTTCTTCTCTTACGGTTAGAACTCTCTAGGCATGAATTTATAGGAGCAGCATTGACATTTCGTGGAACGATAAAAATACATTAGCCATAGACGGAGGTAGTGCTGCCATCTTTTGTTGGAGATCGTTGCTTTACATTAACCTTAAATCCGCTAAAATGCTGGAAGCAGCTCAACATCTTCATGTACATCTTTGTTCGTTTTGTACATAAGAATAATTGAATCAACGTTTCTGCAAATTGTTTACATGTTCTCAAACGTATACAAATTATTCTTAAGGCTTCGTGCTGCCTCCTGTCAACTACAAATCACTTTTCTCCTTCAAGTTTAGATAAATTAATATTTAAAGTGAAAAATAACGCATTTAAAATAAGTTACAAAGAAAAAATGTACTCGTACGCCTCTGTTCAATGTACTCATACAACTATTTTCTAGAACTAAAATATATTGCCTAGGAAAGAAGATGGGATCTTAGAAGCAAATTGTTGGTAGTATTTAAATGGTTAATTTGTTACATGGACGTAGCGACGTCGAGTATTAACGTTCACAGGAGCACGTGAACTGCCAACTATTTTAGAATTATTATTATTATTTTCGTTTCAGATTGTGTTTCTTATCGAAAGATTTAAAAACACACCACATTTTAAATTGTTACACTGAGGCATAGGTATACACTTCGTTTATCAAGTTGTTATTACTCTCCAATTTGTTTCCAGTTCACATTTCGTTTGTGAACGCGTTGCCCCATATGCGCTTAATTGGCGTTAGGCCTAACTTATAACATTGTGTATATGGGACCTCGGCGTGCACAATCCTAGAGTGAACGAAGATAGCAGAAGAACAGGGCTGAGCACTGTTGCTAACTCTCCTTGACTTTTCCACCCGTTCTCGTGTTTAAAATGTAATCAAATCTTCTGGCAGAAGCAAGGATAAACGTTCATTACATACCAAAATTGCAATATACACAATAAATCGTTTATGAACGAATATATTAAACGCTTAAATAAGATAATGTTGCATCTCTATTTATATAAAATTGTTTGAGTTCCAGTATCAGTAGTAAACGAAGAGCTAATGAACAGTATCAAGCAGTTTGCAACATTGCGTAAACAATAAACAACCTTTTTTTTTAGTGTGTCGTGCGAGAGATTGAAGGGATTTTCGGAACTGATTTTTTCGTTTCGTCATTAAATATTTATTAAGAGAAAAGGAGGCATTTTATATAACATGTATTTTTCGACACATTCCATTACATAATAAACTCTCAATCTTTTGCGCTTAACTATCTTTAAGGAAGCAATTTAGGGCAAAGAGGCTACTCCTAACCCCCTCATACCTAAAAGCGCCAAAATACGAGATCTGAAGAGTGATATTGTGAGTTTCTTTTATTTTGTGAGATATATCGTAATTTTGTGTGCTGGAAGAAGTAGATTAATATAATTTCTGTTCACCAATCACAGTCCTCAGATACCTTATAAGGAAGAGAGAAAACATTGCCTACTTTAGTGAGTTATTTTATAATATTGAACACCGATTTGAATAAGTGTTTTTTCCACGTTTGAATGAAGTGTGTTGTGAAGCTGTGTTGAAGTGAAGGAGTATTGTTTCAGTGTGTTTAGTGTATTGGTGCGTAGTGCGTTACTGCCATTAATATGAATTCAGTTCATTGATTGCAATCGGTGTCTTTTAATAAGTTGACAGAATCTGAAATACTTGAAATTAAAACTGTGGGTCCTCATCAGCCGAACCTAACTCTGAATCAGGAAGTGAAAGGTAAAGCTCATACATATCGTCGCACTTTTAATAGTGATTGGTGCAAAAAGCACAAGTGGCTTACAGAATGTGACGTAAAAATGGCTTTATTTTGTTTTCCCTGCCTGTTGTTTGAAGGGGATTCCCAGTGGACTCGAACAGGTTCTACGAACCTCCTCAAAATAATGGTAACAATTCCGATGTCCACTTCAGAAGCAGAAATATGTTTTTCGACATTAAAGCGTATTAAGACTTTTCTAAGAAATACGATGACACAAGATCGTCTCAGCGCCCTGGCAATGCTATCCATTGAAAAGCAGTTGCTAAGGAAAATGCAAGACTTCAACCAAAGAGTTATAGATAAGTTTGCTGCCCAGAAAAACAGAAGAATGGACTTCATATACAAATAAAGGTAAGAAGGATATATTTAATTTCTTCCTCTTATTGTTATTATTATTATTATTTTGTGTGTGTACTTACTGTGAAAGACAATTTTCAATTGTATACTCTCGTGGAAAACTGCTCTGAGATACATTCGTCGCTGCACAGTCGAGCTTTCGAACCTGCTTGCCTCAAAAAGCGAGATGATTCCTTACCAGTCCAACTACTTACTTTTGTGTGGAGTTCCTTTTTTTCTTAACTCAGCATATAGTGTAAATAGGTTATGGAGATCTATAGTTCTATTTTCTACTTAACACATTAAGAAATGGTTTCAGGCTATCGAACGATGTGTTTCTTGTTCTCGTACTTTCTTCGTTGCTCTTTGGAGCAGAGATTCTGCCAGGACTTTCAGTTTTGGGGGTTTTAAATAAAAATTGGGAGGGTGTAACTGGAATTTTGCACGGTTTCTATTATTTTTTACCGTAAAAATTAATATTTGGGATACGCTCGATGTGAACTACCAACTTTCAAGCCCACGAGACGCCACTGCATGGACGTACACAAAGACGTAAGTAATTCCTTTCGAAAGTGATCAAAAGTCAACCACGACAGGTGTACAGACGGTTACTAGGACCTCTGAAGCAAATATCATATTTAATTGTGTATTTATCCCGTCCCTCTATTTTTTATTACTTTTCGAGTGAGGGACATTATCCTGTGTATACGATTTCTCAGGCCCATTGTTTAAAAGAAACTTTGTAAGTTAAATAGATATTTCTGATAATATTATTGTATGGTAATCCTCATCATATTCCACTGCTGGGTCCTCCTCATATTTTTCAGATATCCGTCAGCTACTGCCCTATCCATTTCGATTCTCAAAAACACTTGATTTCGTCTACCCATCTTGTATTTTGTCGTTCTCTTCGTCTTTTCTGTCCTTTGGCAATCCAATGCGGAACATTGTCGTTTATCCTTCATCTGTCCATCTAGCTATGTAACCGGTCCATCTCCATCTTTGCAATCTTGATCACTTCTTCTTCCTTTGTTTGCGAGTGAATTCGTTGATTTATCTTCCTGTCTCTTTTTGTTATTTCTAGCAGTGGCGTAGGTAAGGGTGGGAATATGGGGGATATATATTCTCCCCCCCTTGACTCTACCTTTATGAGTTTGGAAGGAGAGTATTTCCGGAAGAAAAGAATTAAGTTAGTTTTGGAAACATATAATTCTTAGTTAAAATATAAAATTAATTTGTGTTAACAGTACTGTAGCTTACGTCTGTCCCGATATAATTGTAAAATTATACATAAATATACAAGGGTGGTATTGTATACATTCTGCGTTGTAGTTTCACATTTAGGAAAATGTGGTAAATAACCTTTAGGACAACCAGTAAAATAAAAATTCTTTGAGAATGATATCGATAGCGGCTGTAAAGAAAAGAAAAAAAGACGATTTCTAGACAGTAGCCTAATGAAGAATGTAGTAATTCCTGTACTGATAGTCCCAACGAGAGTAGAATGGAGAAAATTTTGAATATAAAACATTTAAAATCTATGGTTGAAGCAGTTATTCTCTACGTAGAGAAGAAATAACATTAACAGACGTCCTCGTTACATTAGATATGATTTATAAATTAAAATTACACGCATTGGAAATTTCAGTTGTAAGATCTAATGTGATCTTTCAGATCATTAGGGTGGAGATCAACTTTTGGTAAATTTTATTTTCTATGGGTAATGTTAGTAACTTTTGATTTCGGCCCGTCACGATTATACGAGGGCAACGCATGTTAAATTTCGCCAATATCCATGTCCGAGGTAGAATTCGAACCCGCAATCTTGAAGACGCTAGCCTAATGCAGACCACATGACTACCTCGGTCAGCTATAAGGGGAGAAAAGGTGAATCATTAAAATCAGTTATTGAAATTTGCGATCAAGTTTCAGTTAAGGATTTTTTCACATGACTAAATGCAGTTGAATGATTTTCTGCATTAATGGATGAAACTCTTAATATCATCTTCATGGGAAAACTTTGTTGTTAATGATGAAAATGTGATATCTTCTTAGAAAGCCTTTTATTCACGTGACTCAGTAACAATCTAGCAGATCTTCCCCGAACGTGGTGTTAGCCGAAAGTTGTGAAGAAACAATATCGTGATTCAGCGCAAACAATTTATCAAATCTGATAAATTTTTATGTTAATTACGAGATCTTATTTTATTAAGAATATGATGGGGGTAGCAGTTTCCCGCGAAATTTAAAAAGAGAATCAAGACATACTGTAACAGTACCCTGCTGCGATTTATGTATAATGTGCAACACATTCACTTAATGTGGGAGTATTTAAGATCATTCATCGATGAATATTGAATTATTTAGGATCAATTGGAACACTTATATTGGTCTGGTAAGCCCCTGATATGCCTGTTCGTGGTTAGGTACGCGCAGTGCTAATCACACAGCCGTTACTCAGGTGAACGTAGTTCCACCAAAACACGGACAGATGGCGTTGGGGCAGGCTCAGGGCTACGCCAGTGGTTTTTTTTTTTTTAGGTGGAACACTTATATTTTATGTCCGCTTACGGAAAGTACGTATCTGTGGGATTATGGAGAGTGCAAATGTTTCATCTGTAAGCTAGCATAAAAAAAAAAAATGAAATATGGGAAGACGGAATCCATGATTGTAGTAAGTTCGAAGTAATTATCCAATTTTCTTTATTGAACAATTTCCCAAGCTCACACTGAAGGCTTGTGAAATTAGTATTTCGCTATGATTAACCGTTGTACAGATTCGTACAAAAGGAACACCTTCAGTTAGAAGCTGTGAATAATGCCAAAGATGCTGTTATAAATTTTGAAAGGCTAAAACAAATTGTCGGATGGAATACAAAGCAAGTCGCAGTAATTTAAGTTTGGAAGACTCCATCAAAATATTTACAAAAATCCATAAAATGAAGTCTAATTACAGTATTAGACATGCTCTTTCACGCATGTATCCCGAATTTTTCTGAGGATTTTCATGGATTTGGGAGAGGTTCAAAGAGGAGAGGATCTGGATATGAAATTAGATGACAAATACAGCGTCTTTTAAAATTACACTAACAAACTTCTGGTGGTGATTCCTCACATCAAAACAAGACAAAAGTTCCTTAGATACATTTTCGAAATGTGTATAGTTTCAAAGCTACAGGGTCCCGAAAGCTTAGGAAAATGAACTTCAGAACTTCATATTTCTAACATCACGTAAAGTAGAGCTGATGTGGCATAGTTCTGTTAAAGACTTTAAATCTGCACTATCCCAAAATGCATATTTCAAAATTTCGCAATGGGCACGCAAAGGATTCCCCAGAGGAATTAGGGGATTCCCAGAAATTCTCTGAAGTGAAGGTGGTCAAAATGTGCATGAATGGGACTGTTTCCATCAGGGGACAAATAATTCGTTTGCGCTAAGTTGATGTCTCAAGTAGATTGCATACATCGAACGATTTTCTAAATAAGATGCGTGGTTGGATAACAAGCAGGAATAAGAATTACATAATATCATGGAATGTTTTATTTATTTGTTGTCAAAACTATTGAATATTGTTGCCCATTTGGATGCTGGGGGTGACGTCTGTCATCTTTACTCACACGGGAAGTCGTTTAATTCATGCTTATTTCGACCTACCTCCATTCAGAATATTGTGGAAACCCTACTTCCTTTAAGGAACCCTTGCGCGCCCATTGCTGAATTTTGAAATCTGCATTTTCAAATAGAGTAGGTTTTTAATCTCTTCGGGTACCACGATGTATCAGCTCTACTGTTCGTGGTGTTAGAAATATGAAAATCTAAGGTTCATTTCCCACGCTTTCGGCACCATATAGCTTCGAAACTATGCACGTTTCGAAAATTTGACAGAGGAACTTTCGTTTTATTTTGATGTTAGGAATCACCTCCAGAAGTTTGTCGATGTGATTTTAAAACACTCTGTATATAATTATTGCTACGTGAGTAAATAAGAGCAGTTCCGTCGTAGCCACTAAACTATATTAGTTCCGTAAACCAATGTAAACATACAACAACTGGTTAATCCTACACCTTGCACTAAAGGTACTTTATTATATGAGTATACATACACACAGACATATGGCATGCAGGCATAGAATTAGGCGTGCACTTAGTTTCAATATTTATAACAAATGAATGATCGCGTGCTACTAATAGATCATGTCACTTCACCCAACAATAACGTACATAGTCACATATATCTACTTATTATTGTCCACAACAAGGTAAACGTACAAAATCTTAAATATCTAACATATAACAAACATCACTAAGAAGAAAGCATAGCACATCTGAAGAATACTTTCCTTCCAAAGGAACAAGAGCTTCTTATATTCAATTTCCCGCGGATAGCCACGCACCATAGCAACCTCCCCCTTTCCGGTAAGAAACAACAATCCTACGTAGTTACAAAATCCTGCCACCAGTGTGGACGTTGCCTTTGTCTGACCGAATTCCTAATCGGCACATTGTCCTGGTGCGTGATATCATTTGACTGGTCCGGTTCTGGTAAATATGGTATCCAATCATTATTTACCTCTGTCGTCTTGCATGGGGCATTTTTACTCCACCGAAGCTGATGTCTGTGGTATACCCGTTTGTTGCCCTCCACCATTACCAAAAAAGTATTTGCACCAATCTGTCTAATAAGTGTGCCTTGAATAAATGTTGGGGTCTTCTCTTTGTGATTTAGAACCCAGACATCTATAGAACCACTCTCACGACGTTTGTTGTCATCTTGTGACGATTTGCTCTTATTCATCCTTTGCCATATTAACGAATAACGATTACGTTGATTGTAAGTAAAAATTAGGTCACTGGGAGATCTACCCATACCTCGGGTTGGCATGCATCTATGTGCATACACGATATCGTGTAGCCAACTTTTGAATAATGTCTCCGTCAATATAGTACCATTCTCTAAAAATTTCTTATTGAGAGCCTTTTTAACAATTTGTACTCCTTTTTCCGCCAGGCCGTTACTGGAAGGGTGTCTTGGTGGTGAGTGTACTAACTCGATTCCCCTCTTAGCAC
>JAGDQP010075612.1:0-10145 GCA_022664845.1 Lepisma saccharinum
CCGTACATCATTACAGGTAAGACACATTGATTATAAACTTTACGCTTCAGACACATTGGAAGTTTGCTTTTGAAAATAAAGTGTAGTCTTCCAAAAGAACTCCACGCCATTTTACATCTTCTATTTATTTCATCAGTCAACTTTGCATTCGATGTTTTAAGCTGGCCTAGGAAAACATACTCATCAACTATGCGTATTCGTTAATCTTCACTTCCTTCTTTGCAGCATGTTGGTTGTACATTACTTTTGTTTTACTTAAGTTCATTTTAAGGCCTATTTTCGAACTCTCGTTACTCAGTTCTTCCATTCTGGTTTGTAGTTCTTCTGCACTTGAAGCAAACAGGACTATATCATCAGCGAACCGTAGATGATGAAGATATTTGCCATTAAGTTTAATTCCAAATTCATCCCAGTTTAAATTTTGGAACACTCTCTCCAGGACCGCACAAAACAGTTTTGGAGAAATTGAATCTCCTTGCCTTACCCCTTTTCCAACTTTAAATTTTTCACTGTCTTGATGCAGTCTAATGACAGAAGTGGCAGTCGAGTAAATGTTTCGCAGTAACTTGATGTATGCACTTTCGATGCCTTGATGTTCAAGTGATTTAAGCATTGCTCACAAGGAGACCGAATCGAAAGCTTTTTCAAAATCTATGAATCCCAAATATAGTGGAAGTTCATATTCATTAGTCCTTTCCATAACTTCATTCAATGTTTGTATGTGGTCCATTGTGCTAAATCCACGACGAAATCCGGCTTGTTCCCTTCCCTGGTTAAAATCTAAGTCTCGTTTAATACGATTCAAAATAACTTTGGTGAACATTTTGTATAGGACTGACTGACAGTAAACTAATTGGTGTGTAGGTTTCGACGCGTTCTTTATCCTCTTTCTTGTACAACAAAATTATAACAGCATTGTTCCAACTTCTGGGTATTTCTCTCTTCCTCAGGCACATCGAGAATAATTTAGCAACTTCCTCTTTCATTTTTTGACCTCCCCATTTAAACATCTCTGCTGTGAGTCCATCTTCTCCTGGCGATTTTCCGTTCTTCATCCCTCGAAGTACTTTATCCACTTCTTCTTTCATTACGTCTGGGACTTCTACATCATTTTCTTCTGAATATTCATTTCCTAGCTCTTCCTCGGAGAAGTACAATTCTCTGTAGAAATTTTCAAATATGTTTATAATTTCTTCCTTATTTCGTGTTACGGTCCCGTCTGGTCTCTTAACTGCAATTATTTGCTTTTTCCCTATCATGAGCTGCTGTTTGGCTTTCTTCAAACTCTTGTTTTCCTCGATTGTATTTCTAAAAGATTTTCGTTATATCTATATCTTCGTGCATCCTCTCTTATTTTCTTTCTTACTGTTTTATTTAGTTCTATGTACTCAATCCTCTTTATGCATTTTTCCTCTTCTTTCATTTCCCTCCTTTTCTTCATCAAGAGTTTAGTTTCTTCTGAGATTTTGTTCCTTTTTATCTTTCTGGTACCTCTATCTCCTTGGCTGTTTCTCTTATTATCTCAGTCAGTATTTTATTTCTGCTATCGATGTCTTCTTCATCCTCTAACTCTTCCAAGGCGCTGAATCTGTTGCTTAGTTCTATCTCGAATGTCTGTCTGTGTTTTCCAAGATTTTCCAGATCTAAAACTGACGGTTTTCCTTTGATAAGCTTCTTTCTCTTTAGTCTAGTATTTAGTTTCAGCTTACATCTCACCATCCTATGATCACTCGAGATTTTGAAACTGTTTAGAACGGACACGTCTTGCAAAATTTCCCTGTTATTTGATAGAACGTAGTCTATTTCGTTTTTGGTCCCATTTGGGCCTTTCCATGTCCACTTCCTGGGGCGGTTTCTTGAAAAATGTATTGGAAATGAACAGTCTGTTGGCTTCTGAGAATTCCACTAGCTTCTGTCCTCTCTTGTTTCTTTTGCCAAATCCAAGGTATCCCACTTTCGTGTCACTGCTCTGCTTGGTTCCTACTTTCGCATTGAAGTCTCCCATTACAATTTTGTAATGCGATTTGCTACTATCCAAAATCTTCTGAATCTCCTCGTATAAGTCTTCGACTTCCTCCTCCGGGTGCGAGGTTGTTGGAGCATACACTTGTATAATTTCCATACTGTATCTCTTGTTAATCTTTCTTACTACCCGTGTGATTCTATCTGAAATTCCTTCAATTTCTGTGATCCGTGACTTCAGGTTTTTATTAATTATAAAGCCAAATCCTGTCGCTTTTCCAGTTTCTGTTCCTTTGAAGTAGAACGTGTGTCCTGACGGTAGTTCCAACTGTTCTTCATTCTTCCTCCACACTTCTGATAGTCCTATGATGTCCCACTTAATCCTCTTAAGTTCATTCTGCAGTTCTTCTAATTTGTCCTCTCCTGCAAGTGACTGACAGTTGAGGGTCGCCACGTATAGGTCCGTTCGAGTTGCCGTGTCGGTGTCCTGGCAGTCTACAGTCCAAACCCGGGCATTTTGACCCTTTGACTTCCTGCAGGACTGACCGCTGCCGTTGCCAGCTGCATTCTCGGAAGCCTCAGCAAGAGGAATTAAGGGGTCTCCTCCCAGTTAGTGGCAGAAGCCTTTTGGGGCGATATATATATATATATATATATATATATATATATATATATATATATATTTAAAAAGTAGAAAGAAAGTGCAGTATTTTGTGGTTTGAATCGTAAGCAAGCTTTAAAATTCAACTTCCAGTCCTTATGTGAAAATAGGCTCTTATTGTATACTTACGCCGGTGACCGAACCATGCACCGTGATTTCAGTGATATCAGAGACACATGGAATTGCTACTTTACCAAGTTTACAGAGGACATCTACCTCAACATTTTGTTGTGGTGACTTCACATATTTACGTAACTATATTCTTACATAAGTTATAACAAGTAGTTTACAAAAATCTACCGTCCAAGCAAACAGGTAATTTGGACGAACACAATTGTATTAAATGTGTAAGCGGTTACATAATAATGTAAGTAAATTAATGATAATGGCGCTAACTCTTTTCCGGACTTTAAAGATATTATTAGGAAATTCAAGGTTAGAACAATTTATCATTATACAATCAACATACAAAATTGAAAATTCAAAACCCTACTATCAGGAATTTGTTCGACTGCGTAGGGAAGTCAAGGAACACATAAGACCTTTATATCAAGTTCTGAAAATAATATCAGTTTTGATCCAGACCAACTGTGGAAATTTATTAGAAACAAAACAAAACATCTTTCCGCAAATATATTAAAATTTGAAGGTTGGAATTTGTGTAACAATGAAGAAATAGCTAATAAATATGCACAGTATTACCTTACCAATCAGTATTTGTATCCTTTTCTCAACCGTTCAGTAATTTTGATAATAATTCTAGAGGTCACAAAGAAATTGGAATACTGTCTCTTGACCAAATACATTTGAATGAAATAGAAAATGCTTTCAAGACTCTAAAATCCAAAACGACATTTGGATCTGATGGCAATCCTACATAGCAAAAGGATGCATTGATGTATTTAAATATGCCCTTTTGATTGCATTCAGCTTGACAGTTAAAACATGTATTTTCAATAACAAATTGAAATCTGCTTTAGTATGTTTTATAACTAAAAGAAGACAGAAGGGAAATTACCAACAACAGGCCTATAGCAATCTTACCAGTCTTTGCAAAAGTCTCTGAACAGCTTGCATATCAACGAATTATCAATCATGTGAATCTCTACTAAGCAATATGGCAATAAATCCACGGTAACGAAAGTTGCAATTCTTACATATTTTATTGAAAAGTCGTTGGACGAAGGAAAGTAAGTCGATGCAATTTATATTGATTTTGAAAAAGCGTTTGACAGAGTTAATAACAATTTAGTACTAGGTAAATTAAATCATTATAACTTCTTTCCATGCTTAATAGGTTCATGTGCTCTAATCTAACTAATCGCAGACAGTCTGTTGTTTTTAAGGAATAAAAATTTGATGAATATATGGCATTGTCAGGAGTCCTGCAAAGCTCGAATCATGGACCCTTCTTATTCCTCTTGTTCATTAATGACTCACCAGAATTCATACCGGATAATAAAATTAATTTCATAGTAGATGCCATAAAACTACAGCATACTTTAGACAACTTTACTAACTGGTACGCTATCAATCAACTTTCAGTCAATACGAAGTTTTATCGCTTAACGGTTAGAGCGCTCACCTTTGGCACTTGGGTTCGTCAGTTCAGACCGTGCTCGTAACATGTGGGAATTGTGGTTGACAAACACCGTGTGCGTGGGTTTTCTCGGGGTTCTCCCGTTCCCTCCCACTTTCTTCATTCCACCAATCATCCATGCGGCCTGAGCTAAAATTACGTAAAGGCCTTCAAAATTAAATTCAATTGACGAAGTTTCATCATTCAGTAGAATAAAACGATTTATCAAATTAATTATTAAACTCATAAGTATGCATTAAGTAGACCCGACCTAGTTAAAGGTCTTGGTGTCACGTTGATATGAAATTAACGTTTAACAGTCACGTAACAAGTATTACAAATGGAACTTTTTAAAATGCTAGGATTTGTAATAAGGATGGAAAGAAAGTTTAACAACGTTTCTACATGAGAAAAATGTACTATGTTTATGTCCATTAGAGAAAAAACGTAGCATTTCTGATCTGTTATTTCTTAGGAAAATAATTCAAAATGCCTGAGACTGTACAGACTTAGTATCGTTGCAGTTTCGTGTCCCGTCATTAAAAATTCCCGTAGGCAACACTGGTCTCTTTCACTGCGGAAAGACAAGGACAGTATAATAATGATGAAGTCACCAATCTGGAGAATATGTACTACCTACAATGAAACGTGTAGAACTTCCATCGAATTGGATATATATGGTATATCTTCGCCTTCCAAAGCATTTAGAAATATTGTAATAAAAAATGCCTGTAAATGAGCATTTTAAATATCGACACTCTAATTGGGTTATAAAGCTTGTTGTGTTGACAATGAGTAAATAAAATAATAATAATAATTAAAAATAAAATTATAGAAAGAACGTATATACATTTTATTTTTGTTTTCTATCTTGCATAGTATAATTTTGTCTGGCGTGGCGGGGGGCGCCCCCTTGCTCCACTGAAGGGCGCCCTTGGACACAACATAATAACATAATCTAATATTAATCCTATAAATAAAATATTAGTTGGGATTCATCTGGTATTTTGACTTTCTCTGTCATTATCCGATTATTGCGTCAACGACTTTTATTTAAAATTGGGCCCATAGAAAGGGATTCCATCAGTATATCATTGAGTTCTGTAATTGTTATCCTGATTTCTCGGACTTCATTAACATATATTTGGTTAAATGTTCCTTTTTGTCGTTTGTGCTAATAAATACCATAATAGTGCGGATAATTAATCAACGTTAAAAGTAGATTATTATTATTATAACTTTTTTCTAAACATTAACTATATTATGTAATTTATTTTGCTTTTCAGGTTTTGACGTTACAACAATATACAGATTCTACGGTGATGGGAACAAAAACTCTGTGGAATGTCATGCCAGAACAAACGCGTTGGGCTATCCTTTCATTGATGAAGATGGCTTGTACGTGGGTAAGTGAAATGTACTTAACCAATGGACCAAATACCATAAGTACCTAAAATTTCTTATAATCTGTTTCTGTGTACCATTAAATCTCAGCTCTAACACGTGTTTTCTACATTAGGCTGAAGTATTTAAGCGACATAAACAGTGGCGATGTTAAGAGCTTCGGGGTCCCTTGTAGTATTTTGATTTTGATCTTTATAATTTTCCATTAAGTGACCATACATACGCTTATTTTTCAGATTGAACTAACGTTAGTGTGTTTGTTCTCGTTTCTGAGTTAGATACGAGAAACGTGACAATTTTGTATTATATTATTTCTTGTGAGTTTCATTGCATGTTATTACTTTTAATTTTGCATTGTACGACGATGAATAAGTAAATGGATGAATCAATCAACCAATCAATCCACCCACTAAAGACTCAGAATTTTGAAATATGTAAGAGAGATTAACAATTGTGTTTTCTTTTAACGTAGACCCAAATGTAGACTCCGGCATCCCTTCATGTGGCTCTCTCCCTGACCACGAATGTAATTGGGAAAGCAATGGATGGTCTACAGTCAAGGCTTCAGAAATATCAGATGAACCTCCGCCATATTTTAAAGGTAAGCTACATTCATTTATTCTGAACGTTATTCGAGTGCAACAAAATCTTTTATACATGAGCGTTGCACCTATTTCCTGAAAATTCCTTCGGGAAGTTTCTTATCAATAACTGAAATTTACAACAGTGTGTGATAATGAATAAAGATCCCAAGTACGACACCACAACCGAAGTAAGATAAGTACGACACCTTATTCATGGACGAAGGTTTTGTGTGAAGCAAGTGTAAGCAACGGCTCCGTATAACTCACATTGCTGAGTGGTCCAGTGGAATAAGGGGACATGTCACATCCCAATGAACAGACCTTTTACGTCAAACAGACAGCTTATGCCATCTAGCGTCTCCTCCTGTAATGACTGTGCCTGTGGAAGGTGCCATTTTTGTACTAAAATGAATCGAAAAATACAATTTCCAAAGAAGACACTTTTTTGCCAGTGGAAAAAGGGCTCATACCACAAAGTGTAGTGCAGTCAAGGCAGCGATATTAAGGGTGAGCGTAGTGTTTACATCAAATACTCTAACAGTGACACGAAAGTGCATCTGAAAATGAGCCTGCAAAAAGAGCGTGGCCATCGACCAAACTTTGCTAGTGTTCCTTTGCTACTGTAGTACACAGAGGAACGAAAAAATAAAGTTGCCAAGTGCAATGATACAGTTCATCCCACATACCTACTCTCAGTTTTACATAAACTTAAAAACTGACAGTTTCACCATTAATAAACACGAAATAGAGGATTTTGATGCCGAATTTATAAAGTGACTATAGGCCTAAATGAGAGCGCACCGCATGCTTTTCTTTTTAGTCATACATAAACAAAATAATGTTTTACTTTTTAGCACGAAAAGTTTCAGAAAAGTATGTCTTTAAAAAGTATTATTATTATTATGTTTTATCTTCCAATTTTTGCCAAATAACGAATAAGGGATGTGTGTATGTTCAAATGGTACTACGTAGTTTGCTTCGGGATGGCCTAAATTATACTTCGTAATTTGTTTCGTTTTGTCTTCCAACTAAGGCCAGACTGGAAAATAATTTTGGCTGAATATTCTTAAAAATCGAAAATAATTTTGATTAAAAAATTACCTAATTAGGAACAATGTAAATCTGAATGATAATCAGTGATCTCGCCAGACAAGTCTGTGGGGGGTGTCACCCCCAAAATCTCGAGAACACCCCTCAACTTCAAAATTTCGATAGAAACCATGCAAAACTCAACTTACACTACCTATAACCCCCCAAACTGAAAATCCTGGCGGAATACCTGAGAATAGTTTAGGAATATCTAAGTATTCTTTGAATATTCTTGGCAAGTGAAAGAATTCTGAATTTTTGTTAGTAATGTTCCATGTACACAGTTGCGTGACCAATAAAGCAATAGTGGACAGTAATTTTTCCGACGTAACTGTAACCTGCAACTTAGCTCTACGGAAATTGTCAGTATTTCACGAACGTAAGGAAATTGCACTTAGTTTGCAACATTAAGCTTGGCTACGGGCCAATGTCCAACAATAATACGGATAGTAACTTCCTTTATTGTTAGGGATATAAATAGATCTACGGACAACTACTAGTAGAATTTTTGAAGTAGACATTCCGGAAAGAAGGAAAGAATTAACTGTTTATTGATGAATAAGAAGAAAACAAACAAACTAGAAAATGATTTTATTTACATTATTGAAATATTAGAATGGAGCTGAATAAATAACTTTACTATCAATGTCGAAAATATGGTATTATTTAACTTCAATAGAAGTTTCTTTGAGATTAGATGCTATAGACTATGAGTGGTTTGTGTACTATTACTGTGAAATAATTTGATTGATGAATTTCCAATCACCGTTCTTAAAGTAAATGTGATTACCACTATTGAAGTTGTTTCTAATAAAAGTAATCTTAAGATTCGAAGCAAGGCTAGCTAATTTATATGAACCGGAATCGTATCTGGCTTTTTAGTCTTTCTTCTTTAAAGATTCCACATTTTCGTAAATACAAAGAACTTAACTTATACAACCTAATATTTCTCACCAGCACTTTTCTTATTAATTGTAATATTTAGGAGGTTTCATGCGCATACACCGACTGTGAAACTCTTCAGGTAGAGAAGAAAATGGCCTGTTTCTTTACAATTAAAAGCACGGAAAAGGTAACAAATGCACTTAACATATTATGTACGTCACTTAGGTTCAAAATTGTTATACGTTTGAGAATTTCTTTTAAAAATATATCATGTTTGTAATCACTAAGATAGACATAGTATTATGATCCTCGAACCTTTATTTGTCTCCTTTCGTGAATACATTTACGTATTTAATTTCAGGTGTTAGAGAATTCTCAACAGATGGAGTGTCATCAACTGTACCACCGGTACCTCTCCACGAAGGATCTGTAAATTTCTCACTAAGAACCAGAAGATTGAATGGAAACCTGATGATATATTTATTAACACAAAGAAATGTGGAATCTCTACACATGTATGTTATCCGATTCAAAAATGACTTGTTTGGTGATGCTGAAATATTGCGATGTAGCATTCTTGCGGGGACACGGACAGCAGTTTTACCTGGTTCTGTTGCAAGGAGTTGTCGTCTTGTGATGAAGCAGGCTGTGGTGAGTGGATTTTTTGTTACAATCTTTACATTAGTGTTGTACGACGAGCGCAAGAACCTTTTCTCTTGTTCTGACAATATACTCTAACAACAAAAGTACGATATATGAAGAGAAAAATGTTTCATGTTTAAATAAAGCTATTTCGAGGCTACGCGTACTAGCAAATGAAACATTGTGCTAGTACTTATAAGCTGTATTCTTTACTAGCTCAGAAATAGAGTCAGTGCTCTATACAAGGTAGAACCGACCAGAGAACTGTCTGAAATGAGCAATCAAGATGGCCGGTGACACCAGAGAACAGACTACGAGGAGGGACAAGAAGCCCTCAAGATATCTTCTAAGGGGATGTACACATGTTGCCAGATTGCCAGCGAGGAAAAGACCTTGCTTCCTCTGCCGATTGATATGGAAACCGTTCATCGGATGTCAAGAGGCAAACGTAATTGTTTCATTGAAAACAGTTGACATTATTTTTTTTATTTTGTTTCTGGTCAAGAAGAAAGTAATAGAAAATTCTTACAGTGAATAACCAGTAAGGAGAGCAGTTTACGATTTGTTTAAATTGCATTTGCATATACGCCGAATACCTAAGTATATTTTGCGCCCCTGTAACTAGACACGTCTTAAAATGTTTATTACAATTTTGTAGAGATTTTTCCTTGCATTTACACATCTAATTGCATCAAAATGTCAAGTTAATTTCCAGATTTAAATAACGATTTTAAGTGGTTCAGTGCAATGATAAGAGTTTTGTCAAATACTCATTTCGGCTCTGAAGACCTCACCGCCATCTCCTTTCTCTCTCTCTCTCTCTCTGGTATTTTAGAGGCTATGGTATTTTATATAGTTACCATCCCGATATTCACCTGATAAAACTAAGAAAATTCCTAGTAAAAGCAACCAGACTCAGTTGAACTTATATACATATCAAGAATATATTCCGTGTTTCTCCTCAGCTATACCAGGCAAATGCCGCGGGATGATACCAACAAACTAGGCCTTGATCTACTTTCCAATATCTCTCCCACCCTATTCCGGCCTGAGCCTGAGATGCCTAAGGTCAGCTTTTAATATTTTGTACAAATACACACTAGTCGTACGTTGAGTTTCCACCCTGGGTCGACTTCCATCATTGGGTCGGTGTTCCAGATGTCGAATCCTTTGGTATCATGTGTTTGGTGACTTCACAACTTCCTGGCTAACCGTACCAGTAAGGGGCCACAATTCGAATTGCACTGAACAGGCGTACTAAGCGTCCTGGGATAAACGGCACTAACACTGACCACTGACCCCCTTGGTCACTACCTACATACCGTTTCACTTACACACA
>JAGDQP010075615.1:0-10144 GCA_022664845.1 Lepisma saccharinum
TGATTTCATTTTTTACTCAGGTGAAACATCACATTTTTATTATACCCTTGCACATAGGCAGATTTATGGGAGGGCATGGGGGCTGCCCCCCCCTGTCATTTCAGGATGAATTTAAATGTTTCATTCTAAAAAATAGCTATTAAAGTAATTGCCCCCCTAGGGTCTCTCTTCTAAATCCGCCCATGCCTTTGCATCAAATAATAATAATATGCAATAAAATAGCAATTGGTTAACAAAAGACTAACCATTTGCTTGATATTTCTCAAACAAGCCTTTTATTCAAAGCAGACATTTTGGAATACAGGAACATTATGAGTAGGGTAATTGAACCAAACTGTAGGCATATTAGGTTCTATCATGATTCCTCATTGCAGTCAGTTTTACTTTATATGTAAAAAAAATAGTAGTTAATCAATATAGATACAGAATTTTAACCGCTATTAGATACTAAGCGAACTAAAAAAAATCTAATAGGCTAAGTAGTGGTTTTATAGACAAAACCAAAGCGCCTCCGTATATATAATCAGATGATTCTTTAAGAAATATCCAAAAATAAAATCGAAGTCATAGTTTCCCTCACCCTTTCAGACCATGAGGAATCCAGCAGTGTATGGCTCATCTCTGTCCGATTTGTAGTTGCTGACATCTGGAGGCAGAAGGGACAGTCAGGAGACTCTATACCTATAACTTCCTCCATTCACAGCACTAAAATAGGCGAACTTCAGACGTTAGGTCATCACTGAAGACTATACTGCAAGTAGATAATATGTTTACGACTATTAGATATTTAGTTTGAACACATATTTCTCCCTAGATCTGAAATAGAAATAACTTAGACCTAATTATGGAAATCGGAACAATGGGACATTGATACTTTGTACCAACTCAATGAACAACTAACTTACATTACCAGTCTCTTAGCATATTATCCATATGATGGGACGAGAAAAAATTACTGTCAAACATTTCAATTAATATTCATTTTGAATTTGAATTATATTTGTGGCCTTTAGGCGGATAATAAGCTATGTTGTAACTCCTAAAACTGTCAATTATCATGAAAAAAAATGTTAAAAATACACATATATGACCGTGGACTTAGGATGTTGTTCACAACAGAGAAAATGAAGACTTGAAGTAAATAGGGATGTAAATCTCATTTTTGAAGAAAAATAAAGCGTTATGACAGGGAAAACATTTTCTTTATATAGTTGAGACGTACGCCTATAGCATATAGTTTATAAGAATGAAACCCCAAACACTTAGTCCTTCTATTCGGTGTTTATAAACGGGGAGATGGGTTGTTGAATATAGAAATAAAACTTAAAAAAAAAAAATGTTTTTTTTTTGTAAGTTGTAATTGTAAAGTGGCACCTACATCGTTATTTACTTCAAATCTGCAATGTGAAAGCTTGAAATAAACATGTTTAAGCAAAATCATTATGTTATTAATTATTTCACATAAATATAAGCGTGAAACATAAGCAACTGACTACACAGATAAGTATATTAATTAGGGACGTGTTTAGGGACGGTTCAGACTACTCCCCACAAATCAGAGTTTTATAGAAAATTAGTATAACTTCAGGCGTAATTGTATATATTTAATATATATTTCGTGCCAACAGACACCTTGGACCCCTCCCCCCGGAAACCCGTGGACACCTCCCAAATCCAACTTCTGGATAACTGCCGGATACTAACTTACCTGTGCTAACTAGCGGAAAGCGAGTTGGAGAATTCCTAAAAACAAAACAAATGGTATTTTGAATATGTATATAGAAACCCTCACAGTATACAGAATTCACAGGTATTGAAGGAATTTCAGATAGAATCGCACGAGTAGTAATAAAGATAAACAACAGATACAGTATGGAAGTTATATAGCTCCAACAACGTCACATCCGGAGAAGGAAGTCGAAGACCTATACGAGGAGATAGAGAAGATTTTGGATGGTACCAAATCACATTACAAAATTGCAATGGGAGACTTCAATGCGAAAGTAGGAACTAAACAGAGCAGTGACACGAAAGTGGGAAACTTTGGATTCGGCATAAGAAACAAGCGAGGAGAGAAGTTAGTGGAATTGTCAGAAGCCAATAGACTAATCATTTCCAACATATTTTTCAAGAAGCCGCCCCAGAGGAACGGGACTAGAAACGAAATAGACCATGTTTCATCGAATAACTGAAATTCTGCAAGACGTGTCTGTTCCGAACAGTTTCAAAATCTCGAGTGATCATAGGATGGTAAAATGTAAGCTTAAACTAAATACTAGACTTGAGAGAAAGAAGCTTATCAGAGGAAAACCGCAGGTTTTAAATCTAGAAAATCTATCGAACAGCAGACAGACATTCGAGACAGAACTAAGCAACAGATTCAGCGCCTTAGAAGAGTTAGAAGATAAAGAAGACATCAATATAAGAAATAAAATATTAACTGAGATAATAAGAGAGACAACCAAGGAAATAGTAGGCATCAAAAAGAAAAGAGAGAGCAAAATCTCTTGATGAAGAAAGGAGGAAAATGAAAGAAGAGGAAAATTACATAGAGAGGATTGAGCAAATACATTTTGATAGGGCATTATACTCAGGAACAATTTGTATATTTAGGTTTCATTTCCGTCGTTACTTCGAGAAGAATTGGGTGTTTCCAGGCTATTGTATCATTACCGCATGTGTCACATACCCTTATATCTCACAATATTACATTTCCGACACAACTGACTTCATAAACATATTTCTCGTAAAATTCTAGCACAGAATGATATATTACACGACCCCCTTCCCATTTAAGAGAATCAATCGAGATTCAATATGGCGGCCATGAAGAATATACCCTCCATATATGGAAGCGCCTTCCACCCAGTGCCCATTACTATGTATTTGATTTCCATTTCTTTCAGCCATTTAGAAATATAATGGTATTTCAACACTTTTATATCACTCTCCATAGACAAGAATCTGACTATTGTATCATCCATTTCTCTTGAACCACTGACCAATGGCACCTAATATTTTACACATAAACTCAATTTTTTATGCTGATTTTAAATATGTTTATCTCTTCTAGATCTGAGTGTCCACTTGAAATAGTGTTACTTGTCAGATGATATATTTGTATTCCTGTAAGTCAGTACCATTCATGAGGTTCACATTGAAATTTTCTTTCTGTTCTGTTATATATTAACACCAGTGTTCGACTTGTAGCGCGGGATGGTTAGGCAAAAATCTTCTATGCAAAAATCTTCCTTGGTTCTGCTTTCCGAAATATCCCCCTAACCTGGGAAATGAATAGATATGAAGTACAGTACTCAACGTTCTGAGAAAAATCCCCACCCCCTCTCTGGAAATTCTACAAGTCCGACACTGATTAACACTCACTAGGAGATTTGACCCTTTATTCCTTTTTTTTTTTTTTTTTTAACTTTTGCAAAGATTGTATCACACTTCGGAAAACTTGGCTTTCGTAGGGAAGCGGAATGTAATTATAGTGTATTTTAGTTTTCCTGAGCACATTAGTGCTGTAAGTTATAGAACCATTGTCATATTTTTATTCTGGCTAATACAGACATAGGAAGACAAGGAAAAAGTCTCAAGATCCGCAGGTAACACATTCATAATGCACTTATTTAACTAAGAAATTACTTCGTCAATACCATTGCGGCTTTGAGTTTCATCCCACATGAACATTGTTTCCCCATTTTCCCCACTGTGAATAAGAAAAGTTAAATTCCCGTAACTGACGAAGGTATGATGATATCTCATTCATTGGTAACACAGGAGCTGGTATAGTATTTTGGAAGTCAAAACATAGTAACTCTACATTATCTCGTTTCCTGGCAAGACCTGAAAATTTCTTGGATTCCGTAGAATACAACAGTGTCGGCTCCTGACACAAATAATCGGCGAAGTACTACCAAAATGTTTATCCATCATCAAGTTCTTACTCTCCCTGTTCATCAACATTTATCCTTGGATTTTCTGGCTTAGACAGGGTACTGATAATGGCACTATCCGATCCTATAGATGATGTTGATTGACTTTGTGGCCCAATTAATGTGTATTAATGCCTATTTAGTTAATGCGTATCAAGATAATAAGTGAAGCTGATTTTCACCAACTTCACCTGATGAGCCGCCACTGTATTCTAGCTTTTCTTTTGTAGGTGGACAACTTCAGTGTGCTCTATCGTTTTAACCCACCAATTGTAGTACATTAAAAACACATTGCGATTGGTGGGCATTTGTAACACATCAATGTTTCATACTCTTTTCTATTGCGATGCTGCGCGTTCATCGAATAAAAAAAAAAAGTTTCCAAGTCGTTGGATGTTATTCAATTCAAATTTCTCCCACTGAAACTGAGGTATAGAGTTGGCCTTGAGTCGTAGATATTATGCAGATGAATCAATCTTGAATATTATGTAACAATACTTAAACAAAGCGAAAATTGACAACAATTAGACTTAATTTTTTTTCCAATCCAGGTCTTCAATTGAAGAAAGTGGTCTTTAAGAGTTTGAGTTGAATCCAGGAGTAACAAACTTCAACTACATTTAAAAGAGCACTTTAGTTGTTGAACATAACTACTATAGAAAGTTGAAAATTTTTCACAAAATTTTGAGAAAAAAGGAGGGAGAACAGTATAAAAAGATAGTAAAATAAGGACATGTCCTCCAAGACGAGGACGGAATTGGTAATCCTGGACGAATGTAAATCGCTAGAGTCAAGATGAGAGCGAAGTTGAAATGTACTGATGAGTGACGGTGAGGGCGAAGGGGAAAATGTTATGGGTGTGGAAAACGACGAAAATAAACGAAATTTTATCCAAGATAGAAAACACTAGAATGGATAAACGCGTTCTGAAGAACCGGCAGAAAACATTATGAATCTATACTCAAATGCATCTTGCGTAGCCATTGCATGCAGAACAAATACAACTGCTAATAAAGCATGAAATAAAATCGCATACTTAAAGAGGGTGAAGTACTTGTGAAGTCCTTTATCTAGATGCATCCGCTGTGTATTTAAGAATCAGGAAGAATGTTTCACATTTGTAATAACTTACTGCTCACGCTATAAGATAGGTTTTGCATGCATAAAATACTGCTACAACTTAAAGTACCGACTTTTCACAATGCAATTCAAAATGCAATAAACGCATATGTGATAGAACAAGACGAGTCACACGATTGAGATAAAAATATTAAGATTTTTTTCTTCTGTATATTTCCGTGCCTCTATGATCCTTTCTTAATCCATAATTTTATTAGCAATTGTCATGTATTTGGATACAAAAATCTTGATATCTTGATTATTTTATAACTAACAATGCAGTTAAATATAACAAAGCATTTGCAGTTGAGAAGACTTAAGTAGCAATTGTCAAGTAGTTGTTTAGGTACTAAAGGTCTTTTTTTTTTTTCCAATTTCAAGCTAAGAAGTGGGCTTTCTGTGTTGTAAATCTTTGTCGTATCTTTGCTTTCCGCATTATAAAATAAACTTAATGTTCTCCAATTAGTCTCAGTGACTGACTTCTATTTGTGTAACTAGCTTCTAGTCTTATACTGTACCATCTACACCACAAAATTCATATCGGTTTTGGAATATCCGAAAAATATTTTCTATTTTCAAATTTAATTTATTCTTGCAAGACTTGTTGAAAACCAGAGTTGACGTAAATTAGGGTTGCCGAACTATCGCAAATATGCACTAAAAATCCCCTGGTACAAATGCATGTGAATTTCATGTGAACCTACTGAAAAAAATAATGTGATTATTCTGTGTGCTCGATGTCTTTTTATTGGCTTCTTACCCATAGTGCATATTTCGCACACTTACCTATTTCACATACTCTAGAATTCGTTTTCAAATCACTCTAAGTACATTTGCCAGTATTAAATAAACTTTTTGTGCATAATTAGGGTATCAGCACACCAGGCCTTCATATATTGTGCACTGAGAATGTGGTGTAGTCACATATTGATTTCACGAAAAGTTCATATACGATACATTGAAAACTTGTTAAACTGGAACACATTGTGATTTATTTTTTCCAAGACATATTGTGCGTTTTAAGTGTAGTTTGATTTTCAGTGTGGGGACTTGAGAAACGAATGTGTATTTTACAGGGGTTTTCCAAAAAGAACCTATGAAGCCTCAACAAGGAAATTAACATGCGTTGAAACATCTGCGTCTCGGGTAAATGCAAACATTGTGATTACTTCAAAGATCGCGTTGTTTAATACAATGAATTGTGTTCTGGAGTTGTGATCGAGATAAAGAATCAGTAAAGAATAGAAATGTAAATTTGCTACTGTCTCGTTGGTGAACAACGACATATTCATATCAAAAGTATTCTAATTTGTAAGTAATATTTACAAATAATCTCCAGGTTAACACTACAAGCCAGAGCATATTATACGTAGCGTAAGCACATTGTAATCGCAGAAATTACGTCTGTCTGTCATCTTATCTTACTTTCAAACGATCTTGGTGCCAAGATTATTCTCATTAGTCGACTGAAAGGCTGCAAACCAAAAACAGAAGTTTCAAGATGGTGTTGGATGTCTTTTCTTCATTCAAATTTAAGGGGGTTAATTTATTTTCATATGTTATCATTTCTCGATAATAGGCACTTCTTCGATTTTCTTACCATTTCTGGGAGATCCTATGCAAATGTATCAAGAAGCTTGTACACCAGTACTACACACACTTTGAAAACACGTGGATTAAACGTTAGTACCGAAACGTAATTTTATCGTTGTAAATGTACCGAAATGTCCACCTGTTCAACGGGTTATTCAGCGTTGAATATGGTTGTTGAAAAGAAACATGTTGAAACCAAGAAGCGGACGATGAAGAAACGAGTTCAGTTGGCCAAAACAGAGCATGGCTGCTGTCTATTGGTATAGCTACTCATTTATAGTTTCATTTTGTTCGTTACTTTCATCATGATATACAGCAGGGGCGGACTGGCCAGGGCCGCTTGGTCGCAATCGCGGCATAGGCCCTCTCAGGAAATAATTAATGAAAACAATAAAGAAAGAAAGAGAAAGAGAGAAAAACTGAAACAGAAGAAAGCTAAATAATTCGGCAGATCACTGGTTATTATGCTGCCAACCCACACCTTCCATGAGTAAGTTAACTTTTTCAATAGGGCCCTTTTGTTACTGGATTTGTGGCTAGGCCCATCTTTCACTATGGTCTTTTATTATTGGAAACTGTGATTTAGTTTGTGCCTGGGGTCTTGGGCCATTCTTTCATTATATTGTGCAGTTGGGGCGCTTCTTTCATTACATTGAGCAGTTGGGGCCCTGTGCCTTTTTTTCATTATGTTGGGCAGTTGGGGCCCTGGGCCCTTTTCTCATTATGTTGGGCAGTCTTTTATTACGTTGGGCAGTTGGGGCCCTTTCATCGTTTAAGACTGGGGCCTGGTTTGTAGCTGGGCCCATATTTAATCACAGGCTGATGGGTCCTTTATGGATGTTAACACATCTTGTAGGTCTATATTTGATAACTCAAAAATGAAAAAAACAGCGCATTTTTAAAAATGCATTTACTTTTGCCTAGTCCAAATATCAAGTTCATTTAGGACAAAACATGCTTCGTTTTGGGAATTATCCGCTGGAGGCTACAGTGTTGACATGGACTTTTTTTCGCCAGCATAAATACCATAATTCTATTCAGCTCTGGAGTAAGTGTTCTATCACAATCATGTCCAGTAGGCGATAATGACAATAAAGTACGAGATTGAAAATAATGGTGTAGGTAATTACTACAGTAGACGCAAAATAACGTGATTGCTAATCAGAAGACAATGCAGTAGGGCCTGCTCAGAATAGACGTAGCCCTCCAGTGAGCAATGCCTCTTCCTTAGCGGCCAAGTTATTATTTTTGCGTCTACTGTATGAGGTTGTTTCACGTACGTCACAGAGGTGTTTTAATCACGTGGTGCCGGTAAAAACATCCAAGGTACATCAGCAGCATTTGTAGAACTTTATACAGGCTACCTCAAACAATGTCAATAAATGACGTCATTGTTGTCTCAGTGAAATTTTTCTATCGATCTTGGAGTGTTCGATCAATGTTTGAAGGCTGACACAAGAGGGAATATTTCAACGTTTAGGCAAACAAAGGTCGTGCTTGGATCGAACACTCCAAGATTGATAGAAAAATTTCACTGAGACTACAATTACGTCATTTGTTTACATTGTGTGGGTGGAGGTAACCTGTATAAAGTTCTACAAGGTTGCTGACGGACCTTGAATATTTCCCGGTGTCACGTGATGCAGTGCATCAACTTCATTGCTTTTTCATTATAATTGTAATTATTTACGGTATAATTGTCTGAGGGCCTTGGTAACCGCGGCCTAGGCCCTAATATACCCAGTCCGCCCCTGATATACAGTATTAATTTTTCAACACTAAATTTTCTACCCGTCTGCTGTGGGATTCGAAGCTGGAACATTCTGCACTCGTCGTTGGTAGCTCGACACATTATCCCTCATTCACGGAATCGCTTTGAAAATCACTACTCGTTTACTATTCCCTTTATGTTATGAAGACGTAAAATGCTGTCTTGAATGCAGTCGGCACAAATCCAGACCTGTCGTTTTACCATCATGTAAGAATAAGAATAAAGAATACTTTTCTTCTTTTCTGTTATCTGCCTTTTTCCTTCTTTAACACTTTGACCATGGCTGCACTATTAAATTTGTATTTCTCAATAAGTGTAATATGTTACCTTATAGAAAAACGCATACTATAGAGCGAAATTATGTCATATAGTTGAAACGGAAAGTTGAAAACACTTCACACTAACACCCTATTAACTAAATTTAATGTTCATTGAAATATAGTTTTAAATTCAATCTGTTTTCAAAATGCAAATGATAACATAGTTAATTTTATTCTATTCTCTTTTAAACACAATTTTTATGCAATTAACTTGGAAAGACACATATGAAGCGTAATCTAGAGCACAGTTCAATATAATAGTTAAAAACACGTCACATTAACGTCCTATCAACGAAATCAATTTTTCGTTGGAATATAGACTGGGATTCAACGTGTTTTCAACATGTAAAAGAGTACACACAATAATAGTTAATGGCATTCAATTAGCTTTTCATTACAAATTTTATTCCATTAAATTAGAAATAATCCCAGGAAATGAAATCTATACCATAGTTGAAAATAACAGTTGAATCCACGTTCAACTAACATCTTATCAACAATATCAAGTCTTTGTTGAAATATGATTTAAAATTAAACGTAATTTTTTTCAACCGATAATGGTTAATCAATGAAATAAACCAAAAGTTCAAAACACATTTGAGTGCTACTGGGGTAAATTAGTGTAGTCATCCTAATGCAGCTTGTAAAGCAATGATTTCTAACTTAAAGGTTATGTGTGCTCTAATTGAAGCGGCTAGAGCATATATCTGTAGATATTATACCGATTGGAAGAACCGAATATCTTGACATTGCCTCTCATTAGACGATGATGATGCTCTAAGGACGGGACCAGGATTTTGAACCCTGCGTTCAATCTGTCCTCACTCGGGTCCAGAGTCGGGTTGAACCCCCTTACTCATGTTAAATTTGATTTTGTTTTAGGTACCTATGGCTCAGCCCGTCACTCACTTATGGGTTCTACTTACGCACTAGATAGGCCTACTACTACCACTGGCAATCGAAACCAGGACCTCTTAATTAAAAGATGGCGAGCAACCGGAAACACGCACACAATGAACAATTCCTATTTCTTTTTATTATGTAATGAAATGGTTCCAATATTCATTATTTGATGATTTTGACCAAAATATAGGATAATTCGATTTTTTCGTAAATGTTTCTTATTTCACAGTAAATTTTGAAAGTAAATGTCATTGCCCGTGGGAATAAAATTGGTAAGTTACTATCTGGATGTGATATTTTATTGGAAGAAATGCTACCGCAAAAGAAACCTTTAACCTGTGTACGGTGAACTGATCAATCATAAAACATTAATTATTTTAATGTTCCACCTGTGTTTCTTGTCCATGTAATTTTTTTTTTTTTAGAAATGTTAACTAAAGATTACGACATTGTAGCTTAACAGGGATCGTTTATTATTTTGTATCTGTTATCAAGGGATC
>JAGDQP010075620.1:0-10144 GCA_022664845.1 Lepisma saccharinum
GGCGCACAAATTATACTAGATTAATTCATGTACTCTTGAAAGATATAACACGTATACCAAAAACACACCCAAGCGTCTATAAAGCATTTACAGAGGAAACGTTCGTTGTGCAACGTGGGTGGAAGGAAAATAAATATCCCTCGTGGCCCTTGATCAGAGTCTAGAGGACAACAACTATTTTCTTAAGAAGGATAGTGGAGCGAAAGGTGGACACAAAGAGCTCTCGAAGCCTGAAGTTCTGAAGGTTGACGATGAATTTGAAAATGCCAGAGTCTCTGCATAAATCACAGCACTTAACCAGTGCATGAATCCTCGGCTTCTGAACAGAAAAAATTATGTAACAAGTTTTGATCTTGGGAAGAAGGGAATAGTTGTAAATGCCTTCAAGGAGACTTGGACCTTGCAATAGACATGGCGAAATAATGGCCTCTGAAATTGTCAGCTCTTTAAGGTAACCTGTACATATTGCCAAGGTCATATTCACACATTTTGTGCGTGCATTATAACAGGAAACTTCTTCCAGAGTTCAATGAACGTATAACGTATAGTGGTAACATTATTTGACTGTAGCGCGTAAGTGGTTAGCATTCCTAAACTTGAAAATGGAAATGAGAAATGAATCAGTATGTAGAATACTCAAAGAAAGGTCTATTACAGAAAATGTCAAGGAATCTTGTTTTTATACTAATGCTTCTAAAACTTGATACCTGAAATGATAACTACCTGAGTGATACCTGAAATGATAACTAGTTAATAAAGGTAGTCGTCGTCTGCATCCAAATTCTGCCATTGCTCAGCCAATTAGTGGATTACGTGGAGAAACAAGTCTGGAGTCTGCGATGCGAAGAAATCCTAAACTCCAAATTGCACAGCTAGATCATCAGTGCAGATCTTCCCTACCAAGAAGTGATCGAGATGCCGGGAAAGGTGGTAGTCAGTGGGAGAGAGATCGGCGAATACGGCAGGCGAATAAGGGTTTCATACTGGAACTCATGGAGAATCTTCACCGTTCTTTGCACGATGTGTGGGCGGGCATTGTCGGGCAACATGAGCATACCATGTCTGTTGATCATTGTTGGATGCTAGCTGATAACATTGAGGTGCATTTCATTGAGCTCAGCACTGTAACGATCTGCAGTGATTGTTTCACCTCGCCTGAGAAAGACATGAATAATCACTCCCACCATACCAGCAACAACATCTTCCGTGGTTGAAGAGGCGGTTTGGACATCTTCCTGGACGTTGATCACGATCCAACCACTATTTGGACCGTTTACGATTGTCATAGCAGATCCATTTTAACACGTCTTTATTAACTCGCTTTCTTGTGTGTGTGTTCAATACAAATTTTGCAATCCATTTTAAACTCACTTGCCTTCACTTGATTTCTTTGAAATTTTGTAATCTTGCTTGCTTTCGACGACAATACAATATTCAATCATTAGATATAAGACAAAATAAACCAGTTAATTGTAATTAATTAATTAAAATAATTCGAAATTATCCTTAAATGCACGCAACGCCGCAACTATTTTGTGAAATTTAGGTTGCCTATCTCCCAGGGAGTTTAATATTCATATATTATACAGAAAAAAATTAAAAAAGGATTTTAAAAAACACGCTTTTATAAGATGAACTAAAAAGTAAAAAATATTAAATTGACTTAAACTTATGAACCGCAAAATAAAAGGTGCTCTTGCTTACCTTATCATAAAATCATAATATCTAAGAGCACCCACGCTTTTATTTTCCGATTCATAAAATTAATTCAATTTATTATTTTTACTTTTAGTCCATCTTAAAAAAGCGTGTTTTTTAATCCTTTTTAAAATATTTTTCTTCATCTGAAGTCACAGTCCGATGTAGGAAACTTTCCCGCTTATTCCTTACACTCAGAGTACTACACACCTCCAGACGGCGACTCTCGTTGGCCGGTGTCAACTCAAGTGGCACCCATGAGTCCAAATTTATCACCTTACCGATCACACGGAGCCATCGACTGAGAGTAATATGGTGCATGCCAAACTCGTCTGCAATGGGACGAAAACTTTTCAGAGAGTCCGTATCCACGGTATTTCTGAGCAGAGGAGCTTATCCGAACATGATGTTGGTCGGTACCCACGGGGATCATTTTGCAATGTTGTGTAACCGGAAGACAATTTAACAAACCAACGGTGAATGGTGCGTTCGTTCGCCATTCCTGTCCCAAATGTACTGTTAATGTTTCTGCGGCTTCTTGTGCTGAATTCCCCAGTTTTAATTCATGAAGAAAAATCATTCGCAATTGTGTGTTCTCCATGGTTCACTTTCATACGACCCTATTAAGCAACACACTGCCTCCTGACTGTCTGGGTACCCAAGCCTGTATGCTGGACGTACACAGAGTTTGTGACGTTAGACGCGTGACCTTAGTCGATCCCTGTGTTGTGTACCTCAGGTACGTTTCCCACCAGGCGTCTAAGCGGTCATTTCATTCGTACCAACTCAATACCATAAGAAGAGATTCTAGCTTTACCTCATTTAAATTCTCCAACAAACTAAGATATTTTAGCTGCTGCCATCTTGAATTTAGGATTTTCAAATTCACAGGCCTAACTTCAAAATCAAAATCAGCGAACTTCCGAATACTGAGATATGAAATTTAATCAAATTGTATGACTGTTAAAAAATCAGTTTCTTGTAACTGCCGAAATCTTTAACTGAGAAAATCAAAAGTTCTGCTCTGAGAATCAAACTCATCGCCCTTCAGGACCTCTATCTATGATTTATTTTTAAAATTGGGTATTTATAAATTTAGTCATTTTCAGCTGTTCAATTTTGGATTTTGTTTCTTCAGAACTGAATGATAGAATTATGACTGAAACTTCGGAATTATGATTTGATTTGATTTTGGAACCTAAGAATGAAATTATGATCTATCTACCTTGGAGGTACAAATCTCGGTCAGGAGGCTGGAGAAGCATCAGATCTCCACCGCTCTGAGGTGCTAACAGCGATTACAAGAGTGTCCTTTGTATTCCTGGTAACCTTGGACAGTAAAAACGGTCGAAATGGGACTTACCACTCCACCCCACTTAAGCCGTAGGTCAAGAATATGTGGAGTTCATTTCAGAGCGGATACTTCTACCATTTTTACATCTATTTACTTGTGCATCATAATTAGGTAATAAACGTGATATTACGTCTGATTTTATTTGTCTAATTACATAGAAATAGCTACTTGCTGAACAACTTTTAAGCAGTGTAGACGTTGAATCTGCTGCTTTCAGCGACACTAGATTAAAATAGACCGCGCAAACCTAGACAAATAAATACAAATCTAAAACTGCAGATAGTTTCTCGGTATTTGGGTTGATTAGGGTAACATGTGGTACTAACATCATTTTTTAAACTTGAGAATGTTAAGCAACTGAGAAGCACCTGCCGCCTTTATCCACCAGATACTGAACTTACGAATGAATTCGATGTTAGTTTATCTGAATTTACTTTGGTTGAGGTGACAGAATTTTCCAAAAAGAGAGAATGCTAAGCAAATAAGAAGAACGTGCTGCATTGTCACCAGGTAATGAACGGTCGAATTCAACTTCGCTGAACGCAAGCCAGGAATCAGTTTTTCTTTCCTGTGAGAAACAAATATGTAGTCAATTGTTTCTCATATTTAGGAAAAGACGATGAACGACCAGCTATTTTGTAGTACAAAATTCGTGTAACTGTTTGAGGATCAGGATTTCATGTAATATTTTTGTGACAAATTATTCTCAACGATTCATATAGCTCAGTCTTTGATTCAAATTAAGATCAGCTTGCTATGAACTGCATGACACAAGAGAAAAAAAGTTCCACAGCCAGTGAAAGAGTTTTTTTTTAAGAAAAGAATGTTTGCCAGGTGTATGCATAAGTTTTTGCCGGTTTTTATGGTAAAGAAAATGTCTCACGTAATTTCCGAAGGAAATTAATTTTGTTTTATTCAAAATATTGACCATCGGCTTCTACACATTTCGCCTATCTTTCAGGTAATTGATGCATACCATGCCAGAAAAAATGATTGTCTTTTGCGACAACCATTCGTCGAGCCATTTTTCAACGTCTTCGAAATTGCTGCGAGCGCGTGCCCATTGATGCGAAGAGGTGATAGTCAGATGGCGCCAGGTCTGGGGAGTACGGCGGGTTCGGAATGATGTCCCATCCAAACGATTTCAAGGTGTCTTGCACTGGTTTTGCTGTGTGAGACGTGCATTGTCATGTAACACAATTACTTTACCATGTCTTCGGACCCATTCCGGTCGTCTTTCGATCAATGCATGATTTAAATTAATCATTTGTTGGCGATAGCGTTGTGCATTAACGGTTTCGCCGGACTTCAAGAGTTCATAATACACAATACCGCTCTGGTACCACCAGACACAAAGCATGGTCCTCTTGCCGAAGCGATTTGGCCTTGGTGTTGAAGGACCGGCTTCGCCAGGTGAAAGCCACGATTTTTTCCGCTTCGGGTTTTCAAAATAAATCAATTTTTCGTCACCCGTCACAATTCGATACAAAAAGGATTTTCTTTCGTGGCGTTGAAACAGCATTTCACAAGTGACTTTGCAATTTTCCATTTGACGTTCATTCAAATCGTGTGGAACCCATTTTCCCAGTTTATTGATCTTCCCCATTGCTCGTAAACGTCTGCTGATTGTTTCTTGTGACACATTTAATGCTTTTGCCAATTGCTGCTGAGTTTGAGTTGGGTCATCCTCCAATAACACCTGCAATTGCTCGTTTTTGCGCTTTTGTGGTCTACCAGAGCGCGCACTGTCTTTCACATTGAAATCACCACTTTTAAATTGTCGAAACTATGTCTCACATGTTCTAATCGATGGAGCGTGTTCACGATATGTTTCTACCTGCACACGATGACTTTCAACAGCCTTTTCCTTTTGATTAAATAAGAAAAGCAATGCGTGCCGCAAATGTTCTTTTTCAGGCACAAACTTCGACATGATCACTGAACGATAAAACAAAGACGCTAGTGTTTGGCGGACTCAACTTGTGTGTGTTTGTAGTTTAATGTCAGACGAACAAAATGACGTATGTGTCAAATGAATACGCTGAGAACTTCTCGCTGGCGCCATCTCTTAGGTAAACCAGAAACTACTTATGCATACACCTGGTATAGAACAACTATTTTGGAAATTGATGATAATATCACGTTCACGGCATATCAGTGCAAAAAGAACAACAATGTTCAGATTTTGAGCAGTTTTCACTGTGATGTCATGGTCGACACATGACGAAAGAACAAAAAACAACTGAAACTATTTTATTCAATAATAATATGAAAGTTGATGTACATATTGTTGATTAAATGGCAAAGAAGTTCTCTGTGAAAGCAGCAAGTTGAAGCTGACCAGTATAATATTTTCTACAAGGTGCTTGATTTGGCAGCCATAAATGCTAGTTGTGTGCTTTACATGCTGGTTACGGGTGAAAAGGTCAGACGCCATAATTTTTCACTGAAATTAGGAGAGCAGTTATCCGCTGAACTAAGGAAGGCACAGAAAGACGAGAAACTAAGAAGATAGCTATTGCCTGGAGTGAAGGTAAGGGGAAAACGGAAGAAATGTCAAATTGCTGAGTGCAGAGGAAACAAAACACAAGACCATTATTTCCCTTGTAAGAGAAAAGTCTGTGGCTCCTTTACGAAGACGGTAAAAGAATTCCGTTGATTGTTACAAATGCAAGCAATAGACATCTTATGAAATTGATAAAATGTAAATACTGGCAGAAAGTTCGCTATTTCTTCAAAATTCAAGCAACAGACATCTGATAGAAATTGTAGAAAATAAAATGTTTGATACTTAGATATTACCAAATTTTATTTCATATTATTATTAGATTTTCAAAAGTTACGGTATATGATTTTGATGTACTTAAAATTGGTATATTTATTCATAGGAAGTTGTGTTAATATGAACGTTTTAATGTAACACTTTATTTAACAGAAATAATAACTACTGATGTTAAATTTTGATACCGTAGTACGGGCTTACTTGTTGATATACAGGGTAACTTGATGCCACTGACACTTCGACACAAAACTCCGTATATATATGGCTTCTTCACAACGTTGAGATTTTTGACGCTAGCTGTCAGCACCATTACTAGTCCACGGACGCATCACACTTGAATATGTAAACTAATAACATTGCTCTCTGTACACGGGCTCTTATTTGTTGAAGCGTCAGTGGCATCAAGTTATCCCGTAGGTGTCACCAAGTATTGCTTTAAGATAGTCTATCTCCAGAATACAGAATATGCTTAGAATTGCACAGATAATAATAATGTAATATAATCAGCGATAAATGATGATAATCAATAAATTGAACAATGAAATTAATATCAACACATAAAGAAATAAAGCCTGAAATATCAATGTAATTATGAAGAGGTCAAAATGACCCCTTTAATGCTTCTAGTACAAACGTGATTCTGATGTTTCTTGTGTTAAAATAGATTTTCCTTCCACCTCCCTAATAATTTAAATACCCACTAAACAAAAATCCTGGGGAAATCCTGAGGCGAATTAAGCTCAGTGAAAAACTAACTAAACCTGCTTCAGATTCCTTAGAATGGGAACAGATTATGACTACAGAAAACAGGGTCCAATGCTGGAGATCTGCAAGCACTCTTTTGAAGATGAAGTGTGACAACACATATAAACCAACTTGATAGAAAACATGACTCATTAGATAAGTGATCATTCGTATCTGTTAGCAATACAAAGCACTTATAGACAGAAATTCCGCCAGGATTTTCAGTTTGGTGGGGTGTAAAGTCAAAAGTAGAAGGGTGTAAGTAGAATTTTGCATGGTTTCTATCGTTTTATGCCCGCAAAAGTTTTAAAGTTGGAGGGAGCGTTCTCGAGGATTTGGGGGTGACACCCCCACAGGGGAATCTGGCGGAATCACTGCTTATACACTAGGTTTCGATACATATTATTAATTTAGTATGCAAAGGTACCACAAATTAGTGGAAGCATCACACATAGCTTACCAAACAATTAACAATATTTGCTAATGTAGCTTTGCAAACGTAGCTTACTTCAATTTGCCTACATTCCAGAAACATTAACAAAAGACCTCCCCATACTTGAATCAATCACCTAACAATAATTAATACATGCTCATACAACAATGCAAATAAATAAATGAAAAAGATAAAGACACGAAAAGAATTAACACTTTGGTTCAGGAAACTTATTCGACACGTACTGTATCCCTGCAGAGTAAAGTGATGGACTGCTACTGTGTGTGGGATATGATACCCTCTCCACGGTTTCATTCCGGGACCAAAGTAAAGCAAAAGTTATCTTGTTGATTGACATAAAAAAATAAACTTTTTATACATTTCGCGCCATATTCCAGTCCAAGCTCAGCCATTTGCAGTTGAAAAGGGCAAGCTTTCTTACGTGCGCGGCCTTTATGTGAGGCGTAAATTTTGCTAACGAAATTTTACGGTAGCTTTTGATATGACCTGATTAATGGTTTCCATGTAAGATTCGACGAAATGAAGTTTCATTATGTTCAAGTGAATAGGAAGAATTTTACTTCATGTAATAATAGTAACAGTAAAGAAGGAACCGAAATTATTAATGTAAACATGATTAAAATTAATTTATTCTGGGACGTTTTACTAACACAATCCTCTTTCAGGAAACAGGATAGAACTAAATTTTCACATTTTTTAATCTTATGATTAACTTGCCCACCATCACCACCGCCACCACCAAGATTTTTATAATTACTTTTAGTGGATTTGTTTGAGCTATTATAGACTTCTTTAGAGTTGCCAAAAGTTAAGTTTGTTTCATTTTAAAACAATTAAAAATAATGCATTGGGGGGAAATGGAGCAATAAAATAATGAAAATGTAAAATGAAACAAAAGGGACCATTTATTCATAAGCGATAAGAAACAAATGTATTTTATGAGAAAAATCTTTGACCTCGGTGGTGAACCTGATTCTTTCTGGACACTGATCCAACGATTTTTCTCTTAAACTAGTCGGGCAAGTGAAAGGGTCTGTTTTTTTCGTCCCACCAGGTACTTTAGAACAACGTTCAATGATTTCTTATGTGCAATGTTGAGCTCAGGCAGACTGAAAGCGGGGGGAGGAGCTCCTAGAATTTTTCGCGTCCCCCATTGTTTTGTTTCTCCATAATTAAGAGTTTACGAGACGCACTCTCGAAGAAACTTTTACCAGGGAAGTATCCTTGCACACTATGTAGACCTAAAACTTGTTTATTCACCGGTTCATAATAGTTTTATACAGAAAGTCGATCCGCGTACATGTGTCCAATTTTGAACTAACACCTACCTTACGAAAATTCACTGGACCCCCATCGGTTGCTCTCAGTGTATCTTGGCAATAGCCTTCCATTGTAGAAGACTACGACAAAGTACAAGAAGTGGAATAATCTTCCACTCCTCATTACAGGCTTTCCACAGGCCCCGGAGAATGGTGACACAACGAGATGAAAGTGTATATTTCAGTAGGCCAAACCATACGAATGGCATCAGGTGACTTCACGGGTTTATCGTAAAATAGAATAACCGGAATGCCGGTGTCTTGCGCCATCTGTTTCAGAAAGTTACTGGTAGAATGAGACGTACTAGATCAAGCCTTATCCATATGCACAGAGACTGATTGATAGCATTTCCATACAAACAAGTTAGGTCGTCTTAACCAATTGGGTCAGGATATGTTGCAGAAAGCAGGCAGAGTTGATCTTACATTTTTTAGGAACCTGACTAATAGTTAACTTGCCTGGATAGCAGTATCCCGCAACAACCATGTATCCCTTCGAGAAAGTAGGTTTGTCATGATGGATGAATTAGAGACGGGATTTTGCATCGCGTGAAGTGTAAGTGATTGCTCGAATTTTGCACAGTCTGATAAATACGCCCATGTCGCACCTTATGCGGCCACATACTTCCACTTTTCAATGGATAAATGTGTTCGTACAGGCGCTTGCTGTTGGTCTTCCTCTCAAACCGATGTGTTACACTTAGATAATGTACACGACTTTTAAAGATCTTCCGGGGCTTCAACTTCTCACGCAGGTTGCGGTTCACAGTTGACTGTGTCAGTGAAGTCGTGTGGCCATCACACGTTGCGGAGGGGATTTTCCTGGAGGGCCATTCGACGAGAGACACAGACGGCGTCACTGGAGTGGACGCTCCCTTCCTAATTCCCTTCATGGGTGATAGAATCGCTGGTAATTCTTGGTTTATATGCCGATTATATTCTTCACAGTCGTCGAACTCAATGCGCATCCATGTTCTTTGCACTGTTTTTGAATTTTAAATAACGAATATTTGGTGTGGAAAAGTAAAAAATACGTAACCTCCGAAACGTGTTGACCTTTGGAGCCATCATGTACATAACACACACTTGCGATAGTGATTCACTACTATAGACTTCTAGCTTTCTTCTGCGCCTTTAACCACTGTTCTGTCCATTCTGCGAGCAGGGCAGAAAATTCAAAATTGGACATATGTACATGGATCTACTTTCTGTATTCCTCACACAAAATACATGAGAAATCGTTTTATTCTCTTGAACACGTATAAAGGTGCTCTGATACCCCTCTTTTTTAAAAAAAAAATGAATTAAAGTTTATTGAACACTACAGGCATAATCGCCAGTTACAGTGTACATATTACCAAAATCTTCAATAAATATAACTGAAAACACGAAAGAGAAAACGAAAGAAAATCAAAACTTTCTAAATTAATACAAGAATATATACTAATTACCAGAGGCGTGAATACATTTTATGGGCCCCTCCGCAAGAGAATACCCAAGGCCAAAGGTCAATCCAGCCCATTAGGAGGATAGGGTAAAGGGCCCCTTTGGAAGGGTATGGCCCCCGCATTGCGGAGTTTTGAGTCATAGTAGTTACGTCCCTGCTATACGGATGTCAACGACTCGCTCGACTCGAGTCGCGACTCGGTCAGACTCGAGTCGGTGCTCAGTACCTACTCGAGTCTAGTCGAGTCAGTGGTCACTATGTGCTCGAGTCGAGTCGAGTCTGCGCTCACTATGTGCTCGAGTCAAGTCGAGTCGGCTCTCAGTAGCTGCTTGAGTCGAGTCGAGTC
>JAGDQP010075621.1:0-10144 GCA_022664845.1 Lepisma saccharinum
AAGATGATAATTACATCTTCCGTGATAAGACAATATTTTCTTATTTTAAAATTCAGCTTTTCTCTAATTATTGCAATGGCCATGTATTTAAAGGATTTTACACAACTCCTTTTTAATTCGAGTAAAGAGTGACATTCTTTGTTAGTGTAAATTGTTGGGTAGCATGAATATTTTCTTTCATAGAGCTATGCATATTGTAACTTTAGAAATAGTGTCTAATATCTTGTTATAGGTTAAAAATTATTCAACACTCGAAAGGATTTTGAGAGGTATACATTACATGCCAGATATATTTTGTTCTTCACAAACCTGTGAAGTTGTTTCACATATATGTCTGCAAGAGTATAGTTGGAAATGGTTATTCTAGCCTTTTGATGGTGTAGTTGGAATACTCTATGCCTAAAAATAATTTGGATCTGCAACTTATTCTATTTACTTATCTACTGTCTTATCGTTTACCTTTCCTTTAAATATACAACTTTGCAAAGCGTAGGAGCTTTCTTAAAGGAAGGTACTAAAATATTATTCTTTCAGCCTATTGGTTATGCAACCCCTTCTAACAAGGTATTATCCTGGGTGCTATCCACTCCAGGATGCAGTTGAGTCATGTAAAGCGAGTTCATATGAATATATAATAAAAATCTTGTGGTGTATACACATCCTAACAGTACTAGTGACCGGGTTTCAACTTTGACATATTCGATAAATTATAAAGTTGGGAGTTCTACCGTTAGTGGTCTGTGTCGTAACACTAACGATCAGGTTCAGCGTGAAATACATTACAGGGAGTGTAATACACCTTCATTTGGTCTTATCCTGTGTGTAATGGCACATAGCATTATTTACTTTTTAGTGACTAAATTCAGCTCTGACATCTTAGATAAATTATTTAAAATACATGCAGCACTGCCTTCATGGTACTGGAACAACCCTCTAGATATCGAACGCATTCAACGTGCATTTGCCTTGTTCAAGTACGAATTGTCAGTCTTAAAATGTGGTGTATCTACTGAAATTAAACACAGACAACGTTAAAACTAAGTATTGGGGACTCAAGTATTCCAAAAAGTTAAATTTATTACATTAATTTGAGGTTAGAAACACTTTAGGACGTTAAATTGGCAATACTGATTGGTTGCAGTGTATTCAAATAAATATGGTACATAAATCTCGAACAAAAAATAATAAATAATTCAGAGTTTCCAACACTTATTAACACATGGTTGGCAACTCTTGGATATATGTTTGCATTGTTATGAAGTAATATTTTAACATGGTCAGCACTCCATTCGTCTTTCCTCTATCCCTAGTCTCCTCTGCATCAATAGTATAAGATGTTCAAAAACTATGTTTTTTCAGTAACATCATAAAATAATATAAAATGTAAAATTAAACAACTTTGTATATTCCTGACACACAAATGTCCGTCTAGTATTTTACAAATGACTGTCTCTCTTTCTCCCTCTCCCCTTTCTCTCCTGCTTCAGACTCAAAAGTATAAACAACATAAGATACTAGGTAGTGAGGGAGGGGTAAGCCTTTCCTTAGTGGCAAAGTTTACATGTCTGATGTGTTTACAAAATTCCGTCGGCTTGTGTGGTGGCCAGGGAACCTCCATCGGAAGAACTTTGTTTCCTTTATCGACAAAATGTGTTGCATCGCGACCATACTCAAGCTGTTTGGACTGGTGTGACTTCGTTCACAAGGTAAGGTGTCTTGATTACATCTGTAAATTAACTATGATTGCAAAATACTTCTTAACAGAGTACAAAAATATCTTGGAAATAGTGCTAACAAAATACTCAAGTGATGCGGTGGTCTACATTTCTAATATTTTAACGGGTTCAAAACCTGTTTTCAGTGCAGCGATTCACTTTGTTCTCCTCTTAAGAGGCTTCAAACAAAATAATTATATATTCTTAGCAATTGAAATGGCTAAGTTACTAATATCTAAGCTAGTATTCCAAGAAAATAGTTACACAAGCCTGTAGTGCTATTACAAGACGAGTCATATTGTACAAAATACCGCATAGCAGAGTTGTAGCTAAAATGACATCGTTTTCTGATAAACATTTAAAGAAGTAAAGCATTGCATATTCCAAGCCGAAGGCCTCAGGTAAAGCCAAACCCTACTAATTTCTCATTGCATGTCTAGAGATCCATTACGCATGGAAAACACGTAAATTGTTCCCCTAAGCAAGACATCATATAGACTAAAATTTATCAGTTTTCCTCTTAAAATTATCTTTTACTGTTAACATCCATGGAATCACTTACTTTCTAATAAAACTTTAATGCAAAAATACATCTTTCCTTGCTATATCTGTGTAAGATATGACTTTGTGACTAAAATACATGTTCAATTTACACCTTTCAGCCTATATGTTATCTAAAATTCAATCCATGGAGTCTCTTTCTGATAAAAAAAATCAAGTAATCAACCGTTTTCTAGTGATAAAGCTGTCCTTTTGCGATACATATACATGGAAATAGCATTCATAGATAGCTTTTCTGCTTAAACTTCGTTTGCATTTGTCACTTTACACCCTATATATTCTCCTCATATGATTCAAACGGCTCCACTTCATGGTAAAACAAGGAATTCAAACCCTTGTTAGCTTAACTTCGTTGCAAATTGATACTTTAAATGATAAGTGTCCAGACATATAATAGTTTTTTTTCTTTAAATCCTTGTTCAAGATTCAAAATGTATTTCAATAACATATACTGACTAAATTGCAATGCAAGCAGGCTTCTCTTTGCTTCATATAAGAAATTGTCCCCTTCAGTGTGTAACTATGATGCGAAAATTCTTTGCTTTCACGTCCCATTACCCATCCAAAGTACTTCATATGCATTTATGCAAGTTCAAAAGACACTTTTCTCCTGAAATATTCATTACATTACATTCTCAACACTTCCTTTCTGAAAAAATCCAAGCAAACAGTCTCTTAACACTGTAACTTCCATGCCAAATTCCCTCTTTTTCGCCTTAAGTATCTACAGAATACCAGTTTTCTGGTTAAAATCATGTTCTCGTGTCTCTTTCATACTGCATATCACAAAATAAGAGTTCTTGATTCCACAAGATTCATATAATTTAGTCCTTTTCATACTTTATTAGAGTTCTTTTCACTTAAAAACATGTATGACGTCATGCCAAATACTTCTTCTATGGTTTATTTGCAGTCTCGGAGCATGATTTTGTTCTCTTGGGAGATAGCATCTCGTTCTTTTAGACAAATATAAATGTGAAAACAAGTAAAACACTTCTTGTGCACAATAATTACCTCTTTGGAACGCAAGTTATTCACAAAAATACTATGCAAAAATTATATTTTTCTACTTGAATTACATGCTAACTATAGCTTCCAAAGTGGGACTTTAGTGCCAAATCACTCAGTTTCCAGTTTCCATAGAGCTCTCTTCTGGTTAAAGCAGGTTTAAACACAGGTTCAATACTTCATTTACACATCTCAAACATTTTTTGTCCTCTTGCGAGATACCATCTCTTTCGTCTACACAAATAAAGGATTCAAAGGTGTCTTGTACAGTTTTCCTATGCCATTCAAAGCAGCAAACACCCGATATTAAGCTAGATTTCCTTTTAAATGCGCTTTATACACGTTTGCTATGTATTATTTAGTCATATAAAGCAATAAACATCCATATTAAATTCTATAGTTGAAAACAGCGTGGAAAACCGTCTCACACACGTTTTCTATGCCATCTGAAGTAATAATCGGATATTACAAGTTAAAATATAAGTTATAGTTCTGTACACAAAGAGTACACTTCTTTTGCATGTAAATTTCGTAAGTGGAGTGCTAAGTATTCAAACAATAGCAATACTGCAGTAATTTCTTATTAAGTGGGACCTACCGTCACTTCAAATACCCCTTGCTTACTCCTCAGGAGCAGGAAAATACACTCATTTTGCTTTCTCACGAAATAAAAATCTCGTTTCACCTATACAAATGATATAAAAATGCATCTAAAGGTATAACCGACACTACTTCTATGTATCTTTGTACTTCTAGACACATATTTTATACCCCTAGCTCTTGTCCCCTTACGTATAATAACATCAAAAATATACCAAAGTAAACCTTGATTGATAGGTACTTAATAAACCCTCCAAGTTTCATAACAATCGCATTATTCTTTCTAGAGAAATAAATATATTTGTATGTATACTATGTGTACTGTTTATTGCACCACATAATATTGCTTTCAGATCTCTAAAAATTTGAAAAGAAGAAAACGATTTGGTTTATTAAGACAAAAAGACATGAACATGACTGTTTACAATGTTCAACAATACACTTGTATCACTCTCTGTAGAATTAGAAACTTTAACCTTAAGAAATAATGTATGACAATGGAAAGTACTTCCAACGTATCTTTTTTAATACGTACGGCCTATGTATATCCCAATACATACACATATAATCATCCAACTTCATTAGATCGTTATCAAATAGTCCTATCAAATGTAATAGAGTGCAAGAGAAAGAAAGAATGGAATCCAGACTCATTGTTGACAACGATGAGCAAATAGTCTCAATTTCCCCCTCTCCTTTGCCTCCGCCCCTTTCTTTGTTTCATGTGTTCTTGACACGTGGTGAGGAAGTTTTGTACATTTCTATATTGAAGTGTGGTTTATCCACTTTCTAAGTTGTCTTTGCTGCCAAAAGTGATTTCGTGTTTAATCTTAGGCATTATACCCAGACAAGACCAGAAGTGTGGTTAGCGATCAGTACAATGGCGACAAGAGGACGGCGTTCGTGCGTTAACTCACCAAATAGATTTTGTTATGTGTGTGGCCAGTTTGTAGTTAACGGACAGTGTAGATCCATTACGCCATCGGTGAAACTAGCATACAATATATATTTCGAATGTCGTGTGGGAGACCAAGACAAAACTTGGGCATCCCACATCATTTGTGTGTCCTGCTACGTCACTTTACTTGAATGGGCCAAAGGAAAACGGAGATTCATGAAAATTGCTGTACCAATGGTGTGGAGAGAACCAACAAACCATGTGGATGATCGTTATTTTTGTCTCACAGTAGTTAAGGGACATTCTAAAAAGAAGCAAATGCAGAATAAGTACCCCAACGTTAAATCCGTAATTAGACTTGTTCCGCACGGGGATGAGCTTCCATTTCCCGAGCCACCTACCAGCTGGGAAGAGATATGCCCAGAATAGTCTTATGATGTACCATCGAGATCAACATATACATCCACGGATCCAACGTTCACCCCTGATAGTGTTCGCGAGCCACATCTCATCCGGCAATGTGAACTTAATGACCTAGTGCGTGATTAGCACGTGACGAAACAAGAGGCGGAAGTTCTGGGATCAAGGCTTCAGCAGTGGAACTTATGGGCTGTTGAAACTAAAATATCAGTGTACAGGAAAAGGCATCTGCAATTTTCGAGTTATTTCTCAATGCAAGATAATGTGTTGTGTATGTACGGATATTAATGACTTGATGGAAGAGCTTGGAATTCCTTACTTCCAGAAGAGTGGAGGCTATTTATCGATACTTCAAAGGTCAGCCTAAAAGCTGTCCTTTTACATAATGGAAATCATAAACCTTCTATGCCACTTAGGCACTCAGTGACGATTAGGGAATCCTATAACACCATGTCAACTTTGCTAAATCTCATAAATTACAAGGACCATTGTTGGCAAATACGTTGTGATCTAAATGTAGTTGGTATTTTATTAAGACTGCAGTGCGGTTACACGAAGTACCAATGTTTTTTTTTATGTTTATGGAATAGTCGAGCAATTAACAAGCGTTGTGAAGTGAAGGACTGGGAATCTAGAGTGAATTACATACCTGGAGAATGCAACGTCAAATATGCTCCTTTGGTAGATCCTAATAAGATAATACTGCCACCACTTCATATAAAGTTAGGACTTATGAAGAACTTTGTCAAAGCCGTGGACACAACTGGTGAAGGTTTCAAGTATTTGCGAGATAAGTTTCCTAACCTGAGTTATGCTAAGATTTCAGCGGGAGTGTTTGTTGGTCCCCAGATTAGGAAACTAATGCTTGATGATAACTTTGACAGCAAGCTAAACAGTGCCGAGCTAGCTGCCTGGACAGCATTTAACTGCGTTGTGTGCAATGTTTTGCGCAATAACAAAGCGGAGAATTACAGTGAAATCGCACAGGACATGCTACAGAAATACAAAGAGTTGGGTTGTAGGATGTCTTTAAAAATCCACTTTTTACACTCTCACCTTAGCTTCTTTCCTGCTAACCTAGATGCTGCCAGCGACGAACAGGGGGAAATATTCCACCAAGACATAATGGCAATGGAGAAAAGGAACCAGGGACTGTGGGATCCTTCAATGATGGGGGATTATTGTGGGGGTCTTGTTAGACAATGCAACACTTCTTACAAACGAAGGAAGTAGTGTATATTTTTGTAACTCAGTGGAAGGTTCTTACATTCTGGTAGTTTCAATGGCTTATTCATCACATTTTTGTATATTTGTATTATTGTTTATTGTAAATTGTCATACATGTAAATTGAATTGTATTCTATTTTATGTCTTTGTTTGTGGTAATAAAGCAAATCGTCTTTTCCCAAATTCAAGAGATCTGAAAGCAATATTATGGTGCAATACAGTACACACAGTATACATACAAATATATTTATTTCTCTAGAAAGAATAATGCGTTTGTTATGAAACTTGGAGGGTTTATTAAGTATCAATCAAGGTTTACTTTGGTATAACTCTTATGTTATGGGACAAGAGCTAGGAGTATAAAATATGTTTTTAAAAAAGGGAAATTTTTTAGGGGATTTCCCCAAAATCCCTCTGTTGCGGGAAAACTGCATGCATATTCGGATTAAGCGCAAAAAGATCAGGTGTTTTCTCTCATGTTACACACAAAAAGTTTAAATTTGTTGACTAGTGTTATTTGTCTATTTCTGTATATCAAAGATATCATGAAATATCGTTAGATATCATCTATTCTTATATATTTTAATATACATGCATCTATGCTTATATATAGCAATATAGAAAATCGTATAGTTCTTACCTCGTTCTTCTCAAATCAATAAATAATTTGTTTTTCTTCCATACTCTCAACAAAATGCAATTACAGAGTATACAACGTCTTACTTCCAAATACTTTAATCACTGTCTGTCGTCTTCCACAGCTTATGTTTGGTTCGCTGTCTCCCCTTCCAGATGAAAATGCGATTCAAAATAAACATTTTTTTTTTGAATTCGCAGGTGGAAAAGGTTTCAGGTACTTTACGACTTCCTCAAAGGGAGGGGGACAAATTCCTGGTGGTTGTAAACAATATCAAATTTTTAGCCAATGTTTACACAGGTGCAGACCTAAAACATTTGGTCCCAAAAGCAACAATAAAATAAAAAAAATAAACAAATATATTAAATTAATTTGTTTGTTTTCAAATCAACAATAGTAATCCATATCAAACCAGTCGTTTGATATCATTGGATTTTCAGTCAATACCATTTTTATTTCTGTCATATTCGGCTATAGGCAGGAATTGCCTAATAATATCTAGCCATTCCGAATTTCTTTTATTGTTATGACGATTGAAATATTTCATTTCAATGTGCCACCGAAATTTTTACACCAGGTGGACACAAATACTTCCTAGGAGGGAGGAGAAAGTCTAGGGTGGTCCTAAATTAAATAAATACTCCAATTTCGGCTTCCCTAAGTGTGAAATTTAAGAACTTCGCGGGGGGAGGGACAAGGGGGGAGGTTTGTTTACGTTTAAAGACTTGTGCACCCACTAATACTGGTCTGCGGCGGTAGGCCATCGGCTCGAAGGTTTCGGGTTCGAGTCCCGGCAGGGGCATGGGTGTGGATTTTAACACTTAACAGCTAAAGGCGAATCGTGACAAGCCGAAGTCCAAAGTTACTAGACTGGCCTATATAAAAATAAAGTTTTTTCCAAGCTACAGACTGCCGAAAGCGTTGGAGTCCATATTTTCAATGGCTAAAAATAGTATTGCGTGATGAACGTCAAAGACGACATCAGGTTTAAAGTATTTGAAGATATGATGATGAATGCTAGTGGAAATTTGAAGCTCTAATACTGAGCTGCCGTAGGTCAGTGGTAGGCATTTCATTACTTGGCATTTGGGACGTCCTGGATTTAATCCCAGCGGCCAATAATCCTGACTGAGGGTTTTCCAGAGGTTTTCCTCAATCACACCAGACTCCGAGGTGGTACATTAACATTATTCCTTGGTCACGTACTTCCCGCACATCCTTTCCCCTATCCCGGCCTGAGCCTTGTTGTGTATTGGCTACGTGCGGCCTTAAAAGAGTTCGCACTTCGAGCTCGTAATATCAGCGGATGACGTCCCAGACAAATCACTCTTCTGGGAGCATGGCTTCTCTGGATTTGGCTCAGAGAAAGAATAAGATAACTCTCAAAATCACAGAAGACACAAAATCATCAAATAAGCAGCTTACAATGCCTGCCGAGCGCCAGCCAAATCTACTACAAATTTGATATTCAAATTAGCCCCCGCTCCCGGCTAATATACAACCCGCACGGCACGTCACAAAAAATACCTAACGGGAGCCAGATACCTGCCTCGCAGATACATAAAATTACGGTTCGGCTGCGGCGAAGTAGGCTACGAACTTAACAGGGTTGTAAATAACATAAATCAAAATAATGCTGCTCAAAGTAGAATCACTTACTTTATAAATGTGAGGTTTTAGGATCAAGTTCTTATTGTGAATGATACTCAAGTTTTTACTGAGAGAGATTAAATAGTACTTTATTTTCAGAAAATACTTGGCTTGTTCTAATTTTCTGTTCAAATACATATAACGAAGATTCTCAAGTGTTCCAATAATCTTAATTTTCAATCCACCCCAAAGTCCCATACCGAATCCCTCAGCCATGCTTAGAGCGGGAAACTCTACGAGGAAAATCGTCTATCCAAGTGTCGGTAGAAGACTCTTGGCCAAAATTTTGAGAACGGCAATAGTTCTCAGATTTCCTCTAAAGGAGAGTCAATAATGAACTCTCTTCGCTTACCTATGAATTTAAATATAGTGCTTGGATCAAATCTGTCTGTTCCCCTTCGGCCTGTTTGCGAACCTGGACTCACTTCGTTGAACGCACAGGTTTGAGCCGAGCACTCTCAAACTTCAACAAATGTCCAAATCGAAAGTATCCCTAGCTATTCCTATCTCAATAAAAAAAATCTTTATATCAATTTTCACAACAAAAAAAAAAAACTCAAATCTGGTTCATACTGTGTGTCTATATAATTATTATCTCCTCTAATTTTCCTCTCGGGCTCCTACATGTGGGATGGATTGGAGTGAAATTATTTAAATTTAACTTATCGCCAAGCAAAGATCGTCGATTCGGTAAGAATCGACTTCAACAAAGGAATCAAGGAAACAAGAAGCAGCAGTAGCCTCCTTTCTAATTCTCCCAAATTTAATTCCCAACCTTTAAAAAAAAATCATCGGAGGAACTGGTCAATAGACTTCAGAGAAATGTCCTTGCGTTGGGCATATTCATGTCTCATTCCCTATCACCTGCTTCCTAGGGAGAGCTAATAACTAAATTTAAAGTTACTCCCCAACAAAGTAGTCGATCGGTAAAAATCGACTGAAGCAAATGTTTTCGGGACTCGAGAGGCAGCAGTAGCCTCCCTTCCTAATACTCCCAAATTTTCTTCCCCACAAATTTAAAATCTGGCAGAGTACCGGGACGGTCGCGGCAGCAAAACTTAGCATGTCCCAACAAATAAACAAGAAATTACTAAATTCCCGTATTCGCACCCAGTCATTATCCGGACATTATGAAAGAATTTAAATTGAATCAAACGGGAATCGAACCCAGAGTCAGTGAGTCCCTCCAAAATCTTAGCAGTAATGTTCATACTATACCTCTACTGCATGTCTGCCGTATTCTCTATCTCCGAGAATTTCCATCACGGCTGCTCACTGGTCTCGAGCAACGGCCCCTGATGCTGCTCATCCGAAGACAAATTTTACTCTGGGAACTGCGACCTCCCCCACAACCGATTTAAAGCTAATATAGTTCCCTGACGCAAAAAGCCCACTGGCCTGCTGGCTACCAAAGGAGAGGACACAAAG
>JAGDQP010075622.1:0-10144 GCA_022664845.1 Lepisma saccharinum
GAAGCATGCATATTTCAATAGAGCAGGTATGACTTCTTATGTTAATTTTTTACCCGCGCTCTGTACGTTGGATAGTTTCCGAAATATTGGCGTCCGAAATTCATTTTCCCACGCTTTCGGCACCTTGTAGATCCGAAATTATGTCCGATCGCCCGAAGTTCAAGAGGACTTTTTTCTTGTCTCAGTGTCAGGAATCACCTCATAAGAGCTTTATATTCTTCAGGTATGCTATGTGATTGATTAACCAATTAGTTTTGAAGTTTTATTTATATAATGGAATTCCTATATTATCAAGGAATGTGTATCTATGTGTATGTGTATGTCTGATGATGATCTTGGCTAGAAGGTCGAAACGTTAAATGTAATTTATTTTTTACGAATAATATAGTCTTGTTCAGCAGTTCTGTGTTTTTTAAGTTGTCCATATGGTAAGCTTTTTTTTTTTTAATTTTCTACATATGATAATTTTTAAATACAATCCAATACAATCGAAGGAAACTCAGATGATGTATGTTTAGATTCAATATATGATGGTGAAAAGTATGCCTTGCTACATCTCTCCGTCTGTGCTGTCATAAAATGTGAGCAGGTTTTAATATTCCAAAGAAAATGCATATAATTTGTATGCTGAATTTACAAGAAACCACCACATGCCCAAGAAATATACCGATTAGCATCTGTTAAAAGACTTGGCTTCACAATAGCTTGAAATATAAATAGGTTCATATAATATGATTTCTCCTAAGTCTTTGGACAGGTAATAATTAATATTTCTGAGAAAATCTATCTATATTATTGTTGACAATGATTCTTGTAAATAGTGTTATATCACAGTGTTTCACAAAATCATGAGAGTAGTACTTAACATTGATTAACCCAAGAACAAACAAGCTGGGTTTCTTAGACTTAATCAATATTGTTTTCTTATTTTCCAATTAGTTGTTTCCACATATAACTATGAACTTATACTTTCCAATGATATCCTATAAAATATTTGGCTTCGCTTAAAACGATTTATTGCATACTGCATCATTTCTTATGCGTTAAAATTGTATTTGGGTCTAAGAGACCCACCTGTACGTTGACGTAAATTGTTTTTCTGTACGAACAAAGTCAACCAGTCATACTTTTAATCAAGTTTTGTTCATTAGTCAAGGTGTAATAAATAGCGGTGTTCGGAATTTCTGAATGCAAGTCATAGTCTGATTTTTGGAGTTACGTAATATCGAAACTTCAAAACTCCTTAATGTCGGAATTTCGATATTTCGAAGTTTGGGAATTCAGGAAGAACGGATTTTCAGAATGTCACAATTCCGGAATGTCAAGATTCTTGAATGTAGGAATCTCAGAATTCCAAAAGTCGGAATGCTAGAGTTACGGAACATTTGATTGTCGGAATTCTGAAAAATTCTAGAAATGAAAAGTTCCAAATTCTTGTATCGAATTAGCACATCCGAATATCCGTAACAATACATTCCTTATGGTGCAATTCTTTGTTTAGCAGCTGGCATGGTTACCTTTGCATATGAACATATGGTTACTGAAACTTGTTTTATCATCGAGACTGTGCAGTTAAAGTGCTTGAACGGGAAAATCTCGAGAAATCTAGAATAGATTTTCACTCACGTACAAAGTTTACAGCACTGTAATGTTAAATGCGTTGCAGTTACTTCAACATTTTCACAATAATCTATACGAAACCATAAAGTGAACCAATAAATACCGGCAATTGAATTCCCCCTGTGTACCCTAATTATCTAATACGATTATTCCAAAACTAAAAACAATGAGTTATATTGTTCATAAGCATATTGTGAGAATAAAATGTTACATTAATTGCAGAAAAATGTAAACTTTTTTTTCAATATTGTATAGTTCCGAAGCCGAAAATCATTCAGAAGGAATTTTGATATACATGAAGTACACAGTAAAACTTAATTTCTTCCTATCAAAATATGAACTAAACTTTCACTCTACTTTTAAAATTACAGTATTAGATCATAGTGAATAAAATACTGCCCACATTTTCCCTAGTGCAGTATATCATACATTAGTTCTGACAGACCCAGTCTGTCCACTAAGGTAAGATTTTCTTATGCATTTGTTCTTATAATGACATAAAATGCAAATATAAGAATTGATAATGGTATGACTAGGCAGTAAGTTGCATATTCCTAAGAGTTAACTGGAGCAATGCTTTCTAGAATAGAACTTGACAATGTTGTCGTAGTATCTAACATAATAATGTTATTCGTGAATATAAAATATCCATAAAAAGATCGATCCACGAACCAAATTATACAAGAAAATAAGTATTAACTAGGTTATGTATACTATAAAATATGTCATCCACTTTGAGATCTAGAACAATATAAAATTAGATAATTAATATGACTGAACTTTGCGATGCTTCGTGAAATAGTTAGCAGGAAAAAAAGAAACCACGAAATATTGTCGGTGGGAACATAATAACTATTATGCGCCGGTTTAGAAAATTCCTCCATGTAAAATATTAAAAAAAATATTCATCGTCATTATAAAACTGACGTATGCATAGAACTTGAGCAATAGTAATTTACAATGCAATTAATTTTATCTTATTCTTTTATCTTTCCGCTGAACGTAGATCTATCTAATATTCTATTTTAATTTACTTCAAATTAACTATATAACTTTGTATACATTAGTCAAATTTACCACAATCGAAACGTGTTGATGTTAATAAAAATTGTAACCATCATTTATGGTGGATTTTATGCTATAATAATTTGTCCGATATAATGAAGTATGTAGATCACTATTTTCTATACTGATGCTCGTAAATATCCTGGCATGATTCAAGAGAGAAGCTGCTATATCAAGCAAACGTTATATGATTTTTATGTAATAATTATTCTATTACAAGCAGAAACATCATACTATATAAACGTTTTTCTCTAAACATAATATTATTAATACCCTAAATAGACGGGGCCGAGTTTAACGTTTTACTTGAATGTTTATTTGTAATGTATTTTAGAGTCTTTATTCATCTCAGTTTCAGGTCGGAATTGGAGGTAGTCGATCAAATTCTAGTAAGTAGGTACCATCGTGCAATTCCCCTAGTATAATTGACATTCTATTTCCGAGAATAATTTGAACAAGTTCAATATCAAGTTCATGTCGGATCCTGTCATAAAATTCTCAAGGTCATTGGTAATGATATGATTATATAGTATTCATCGATGTGATAATTCTACAGTCTGAAATGTTCATTGTTTTTCAATTCTAGAGATCGAGACCAGAGCAGTACATTGCCAGGTCTTCCATTGATCTCCTACAGAAGTTGTATGGAGATAACGACAATATGATCCTCATGCGTCGAGAAGTTAACATTAGTTTTCCAAGGAATAATCGTGACTAGAAAACACTTAGGTGCATTCTGTGATTTACATTAAGAATTGTAAAATAGAAAATAAAATTTGGGATATGCAATATACATCGCTTCTATTGATGACGCGTACTAACTTCGTGTGATTGAAATTACTTGCTATGTCTAAAGTTCATTTTATGTACTTATTACTAAAAGTGGGCATTGCATATATAAATAATGTTAAAAGTATTTTTGAAAAATGATATAAAATGCTATTTTCTTTTCAGTGAAGTTCATGCCTGAAAACAAGAGCTGGAAGTGTATACAAACGTGCGAAGAAATCGTATATGTCGTCACACAGTACGTTCTTATTAACTGTTAATAGAAATAAATACATATTATGATTTTTTTCTTAACCGGTGTTGCATTAAATAATATGGCATATTTTATGAAGTAAATAAGAACTAAATATTTCAAGCAATTAATAAGACAGTGCGTCATGACAATGTTGATTTCATTTGCGTCTAATTTGCATTCGAGGTATTGCATAATTCCGCATTCAACAGTGTGAGTTCTTCAGAATTTTGCGAAATCATGATATACATATATAGTTAGTTTCATATACACTTGAAAGAATCAACGTACATTAATTTTGTACAGTAATAGTTTATGACTGCTTCAACGTCTTCATTTTTATGAAATCAAAGTAACTTGTGAGCTTTGTAATACATTAAATTATTTGTTGTAGTCTTTCTACTTTGAAAACCAGAAACCCAAATCGAGCTACAGCGCCTTTGTCAATTCGTATTCATCTGTATGCCATTTAGATAAGAGCTATATTGCCAATTATGGTTTTAACTCAATATATTCAATAAACATTGAACGTTGGATTCAACTAAACGTGTTTGGATCATTAGTTGAAAAGATGAACAATTGACGAATTCCCCACATTAAATCAATTCTCCTAGGCAGTGGATAGAATGATTGGTATGAGACAAGGACAAATAATCAGATATAAGTTAGATTAAGGTTTTTTGTGCATAAGGTCTCCCATGCCATAGCTCATCAGAGACAATCTTTTACACTAGACGACAAAGACTTCACAATTAAATTAGAAGTTTGACATGTGCTACAGACTTGATTTAGAACAAGAAATAATTATTATCTCATCTCATAAAGTTCAAGGGAAAATAAGTCAAATATGGATATTCTTTGTGGCAAGGTAGAAAATTTTAAATATCTAGAAGAAACGAAAACAATATTACGAATTCAACATTGTTCAGATTTGAAGGTAAATGATGCAGAAAAATTGCGGATTTACTGTGCTACCTACGTGGCTGAAGGAAACTCGTTCTGGCCCTTCAATGAATGACTAAAAGCTAGGTTAGTTTATATAAAAGTAATTATATGGTTAGCTAAACGTAAATTAACTAAATTCGTCGTTTCGGTCTTAAGCACAGAATTTAATATGTGAATAATTATGTTATATACTAAGCGATATTTCTGATTTACGTATCAAATCAAAGCGACGATCCGATCTTTAGTTTTATGTTTGCAATGCTCCCTCTACAAACAAAATATATTTTGACCGAAATTACCTTTTCTTTGGGGGAAGAAACTTTGGCCATCTCTATATGAGACTTAAAAGTTTTATTTTCGGTATGTATCAAAAACTACTTTTAACATCACTATCACATATATGCAGAATGATATGAGATATACATATTTTAAGCTGATATGACAGAAAACAAAATATGAACATACATTTTAGTTCGTAAGATTAACCGAGTAGACAGAAATGCTTTTTAGATTTTAGGTCCTGAAAACATCCTATGGGCCATACTCATGCTGATCAGGAGAGCGCCGGGACAAAGTATCTATATAAATTCACGAAAGTACAGACGCACCGATCTCGAACGTGTTTCGCAATATGTTTTTACAAGTCTAATCTGAACTGATAGTAGACAGTTGTATTCGTGTCGTGACAATTTATTAATTTTATATTTGTTTTTAAATAAAATTCACCACTAACGGTCATTCTTAAATGTTAAATATGCTATTGCCTACACATGTTATAACCATCATTATCACGCTATTAAGTCACTTGCTTCATGGTAAGAGGTACATTGGTTTTCTTTTTTTATTGTAATATAAAGTTAAAATACATTTATAAAACTCATACATTTGTAATTATAGCGTTCTATATATATTTTTCAACTTCAACACTTCCTATGAGGATTTAAAAAGTTAATTCTACATTTTAGAGGTATTGCTTGCACTTTGAACCTGCATGCAATCAAGTTTATTAAATTAAAATTCAACCATAATCTCATTCAAGAATTATGACTTAAATGTAGATACATTTCGTCTCTTTATTGTCTCTCGAACACATACAACTAGACAGTAGGAAATTTGTATGTCCTTACGTATAAAATCCAAATGAACGTAACATGGTGGTGAAGTATATTGACCTGCTAAATTTGGTTCAGGTCCATATAACATAACATATTAGTATAATGCGATTATAATCAATCTGAATGTAACTTAGCGAAATTTATTGTAAAGATGTTCACACATGAATAGGTATTATTTTACTAATAGTATGAAGTAATTTTAAAATTGTCCGAAAAAATACAAAAACGAGATTTATTTACTTTATTTATTAATTTCAAACGTCTCCAAATATTACACCATCTACATAATTAGTAGTCTAGTGTTTATTATTTGTTGTCTAGTCTACTGTAGCCTAGTGAGTAATGTCAGAATACCACTTCAGTACGGCGCATCAACAAATCTAACCATAAAGCTCTAAATTATTAGGTGTGCAAAATGTTTCGTCGAATTTGCTTCACGAAATCTTTAGTAGGATGGAAGAGATATCCATTTTCTAAGATTTAAACTGAATAAGTGTTTCCAATTTTTGTTATACTTACGCTGTGTGTTTGCACCTTCCATTTTTCTTTGTGTCGATTGGCACGGTAACATTTTAAGTGTTTCTATTGTTGATTGCTGGAATTTGTTGTTCTGTAAAATAAATTTAATATTAGACTACAACTTCCAGGGAAAGTTCGAATACGTCCTATTTGATTTTGAATTTACAGCTTGAACTTGGGAAAAGCGCTCTGGGTTTCATATATAGATAATAGATTAGATAATACTCTTTTATATATTCAATAGAATTGTAATATTGACAAACAAAATGTGATATAGACAGTAGAGTGGTTGAGTAGAATAAGTCACACGTCACATGTCACAATGAAAACTGATTTTTAAAAGTTAAAGAGATAGCTAACATCTATTCACGTAATGACTGTGTTTACGATTGGGCCAGTTTTGTACTATAATGAATAGATATGTTTTTTATTAACAAAGAATAAACTAGCTCCCAGGGGTTAGGCAAAGTCTAGCGAAGTGAAGATAGTGATATTAAGGGTGAAAATATAGGGTATTCATCAAATAACTTCATAATGAAATTGAAGTGCATCTGAAACTAACAGTGTGGCCATCGACCACACTTGCTAGCGACGTAGGAAAAATCAAAGCTTCCGAGTAGAAAGATTCCACGTTTATTCCACATATATACTTTATATAAACTTGAAAAGGGACAATTTCACCATTAATTGACAGTGAACATAAGCTATTAATGCCGAGCTAAGTGACCAAAATAAGTTGGTTTAAACACGATTTTCTCTTGCAATCAACGCTTATGGCATATAATGTCTCCTAGTGCAATGGATGTGCCAATAGTATTCATTTTAGTACTAAAATAAGACATGCCTTAAGCATAGTCATTACGGGATGACACTTTAGATGGCAAAAATTGTCTGTCAGAAGTAAAAAGTAAGTTTTTATTTGGATGTTTCTTATCCCTTTTCCCACTGAGTCACTCAGGTTTTTTTATATTAAGCTTACAGTGTACTTAAAGTAACACAATATCCAAAGATGAAATGGAGGCAACTTCCGATTATTTTCTGTACATTACGCCTCTGTAGGTACAGATACAATTGATATTATATAGTGAAAAGTATGTGACTGGACCGGGGATCGAACTGTATCTGTACCTACAGAGGCTTGATGTACAGAAAATAATCAGAAGTTGTCTCCATTTCATCTTGGGTATTAATTTTTCCGTGTGAGATGTTCACCATTATGAGACACAGGAAAGTCCAAGCACAACTAGGAGTTGTGGTACTCTCCAGATGGTTTCGAGAGAGAACATCGACAGCATGAGTGAAAGGTGTGTGAGTGGAAAAGTGGTCGACTGGGTGGCGCAGTTGGTAGCGCATTGGGACGGTAACCCAAAAGTCCCGGGTTCGATCCCCGGTCCAGTCACATACTTTTCACTCTATAATATCAATTGTATCTGTACCTACATAGGCTTGATGTACAGAAAATAATCGGAAGTTGCCTCCATTTCATCTTTGGATATTAATTCTTCCGTGTGAGATGTTCACCATTATGAGACACAGGAAAGTCCAAGCACAACTAGGAGTTGTGGTACTCTCCAGATGGTTTCGAGAGAGAACATCGACAGCATGAGCGAAAGGTGTGTGAGTGGAAAAGCGGTCGACTGGGTGGCGCAGTTTGTAGCGCATTGGGACGGTAACCCAAAAGTCCCGGGTTCGATCCCCGGTCCAGTCACATACTTTTCACTCTATAATAACACAGTATCATTTGTGAACAAGGTATTCCACCACATAATGATTTTCTACGTATAATAATAAATTCTTCTAATAATAAACTTCCGAATGCATTGCAGGTTGATTATATTTTGATAAATTATGCAATAATAGTATTTTGTGATACATTCATGCAGCTTGGATTTGAATAAAGATTTACTGGCCTAACCAATAATAAAACTTAAATTTCAAGTATGATAAAAAACCAGTTATCAGCAATAAAATTCTTTATTGATAATTTAATTAAAATTTTTAAATAACAGAATAACAGTTAGCGCGGAATTCTCTCTCAATCTACCAAAAAGCATAAGAAAAATGAACGTAGAGTTCAAACACATCATTATTAAATCCAAGCAAACAATATCTAAAAAATTTCCAAACAAAAATATTTTCCAAAGATGTATATATTACTTAAGACTATAAGTAGTAAAAGCAAATTGTTCACAAAAGAAAGGGGAATAATATTTGCAAATTAATATAATATTTGGATTCAATTTTAATTAAAGCAAGTTATCATAATCTTTATTTAGTTTAACTTTTTTTATATTCTATTTATGTGGCTAAATAAGTATGATCAAAAAGGGGAAGTGGTACGTTTTGAAAAATTCAAAAATCATCTATTTTTATTTTCAAAAGTGTCTAGGGTTCTGTAGAATTTGAAGAGTACATTAAATGCAACTGAAAATTGTATGAGTCAATTCTGAAGTTTTAATTAGTTAAATAGAATTTACAATATCGGAAAAATACAAATTATTTCTTGCATAAATTGAAAATCTTATTTCTATGTTCATAGCAATGACGTAATAACGAAATTACATATTACTTTTTGACTAGCCACTCAAACAACAATTCTTAAACACAAAACGAACCAGACCACCTTCCTTTCTACATTCCCAACTAATTTTTACCCACTCTTAAACATTAGCGGACATCAAAATTCAATTTATATTTTTAATACCTATTATTTAATAATAATACAATGTTTAGCTATATTTTATCTCAGAAATTATAACTGATTTTAAACAAATAACCTATACATTTTCCTAATCTCTTGATACGTGACATGTATAGCTGCCTTACGTCATATGTACAGTTGCCCTGATCAGTTGGCTGAATAGATATCTTTATTTGCATGGATGACTTATAGTGAAGTTTACAGGTATGCGATAGAATGTGGACGAGGTTGGATGATTACACCAAAATTGATCAAAACCAGCTTGCATATGATAATTGCAAGTAATACGTAAAGGACAAGAGTTAAACAATTTTATGGAGAAGTAATTTTATATACGGAAATACAATTGTCAAGATAGTTAACTATATGCTAGAACGAACACCAATAGTTTGGAAGCTATTGCAATATAGTAGCATTACGTACAAAGCCGAATTATAGCCTTTTAAATCAATACTGACGAAGTTATTTGCAAAGGAAGAAAGAAAGGTTGTTAGCGCTGTTATATAAATCATAGATATGGTAATGAAAGGGAATACGCAACCTTTGATAATGTTTCGTGCGAGTCGTCGTTTGTTCGAGGTAAATGAAGTAATTAGAATGACACTAGATGACATTGAGTGAGAGAAAGAACCATATACTGTAAACTGATAAATATTAATATTTGAGCATACAGCAGAAATATTGTTAAAGGCATAACATAATAATAGTATGTTTTAGTTGAGATTATATGAATTCCACATATTTTCTGTTATAGTTATGAAATGGAAGTTATAAACTCGAAAATACATGTAAACCCTATGTATGTAAAACAGCATTGTAAGTTATGTAAGGTGACATACTCAACTGGTAGCCAGAAACAGCTCTTGACTGAGTGAACCAGAGTTGCCAGCAATTTGTTAACCTTTCTACGTCACCATCCTAGTTACCTCGTCGCTTCAGTTGTCTCATCATACGGACCAGACTGATCGAGCCAAGGGACTGCTATTTTGAAGTCTTCTGCAGAAAGGGTGTATGACACCTGGACGGCTATCCAAACGGGTCGTCCCAACTACTCATAAGTATTATCATCATCTGTATTCTCGTATCGCTCGTACACCCTCGCAGAGACCACATAATGTCAAAACCAGGAAAGCACACATTACCTCAAGTCGTTCAACG
>JAGDQP010075623.1:0-10143 GCA_022664845.1 Lepisma saccharinum
CTGGCAGAATCCCTGCTCTTGCCATGTATACGAAATTTCAGATTTTCAAAAACATTTTCCCATCTGCCATTTTCTATAAATATGAGTGTACGTGAAAGATTTCTTCGTATCTTTTTATAGGGTTTCTTCTTGGCTTGGAGACAACCAAGCATCCGTATCTAAGGAAATATATAAGCTAATAATATTACACGTACTTTGCCCAACATCAACAACTAACATACAAATTGTGTGAAAAATCTCCTCGCATTCCACGCAAAATGTTACATACAATAGTGTGTAATGTTAAGTGTTTCAAGATAACATTCATCTTAAAGATAGGAATGTTTTCGCAAGTTACGTCACTTATATTGAAGTACGTCTTTCATTGATATGTGTTAAGTGAGTCAACAAACGTACTAAGCGACGTAAAACTGTAAATTTTCGATACATTTCGTCTTTTGCAGGATGATACAAATCAAAATATACTACATGTGTCTGTAATGGTACTGAGATGTAAAACCAGAGGCTTATCTAGCACCTCCTAACAATTTCCCCCTACATCAGTCTACATTCTGCACAAATTAGAAATTTCATAACATTTAACATTTCTGAACAAGGAAAAAAGACTGTTTAAGCACGTATATTTCTTAAACAATTCGTACTAAAAAGTAAAAAATAATAATTTTGTTTATGCATGACTAAAAGAGAAGCATGAGGGCGCTCTCTCGTATACAATCACTTTATGAATTCTTCAGTTAGCGCACCCTATGCTTTTCTTTTTAATCATGCATAAACAAAATTATTTTTTACTGTAGACGTATAGTTCGAATTGTTTAAGAAAAGTGTGTCTTTAAAAAGATTTTTTTTTCCAGTTATTTCGGTGTTCGTATACCTTTTCTCTTGAAAGCTAATGTTTTGTGACCCAAATCCTAAAGTGCTCTGCAACCAATCAAACTCAACATCGTTGTAGTAATTATTTTGGGATAAAGAAGTCCATATTAAAAAATATATATATTAAAGTATGCTTTTTAAGAAAATATATGAAAGTAACAATAGAGTATTGTATTGTCACCCGACTTACGTCGCTGTGCAAATTTTCATCATTGTATGACGGCGGGAAATGAGTTAAATTAACGTTGCAAGATTTGAGGACACCACAAACCATTGTGAACTGAAGAAAAGCATGTAAGCAGTCGTCAAAAACTTTATTTTTCTCACTTGACATCCTACTTGAAATCATGGGTAAATTACTGATGAAGATTACAGTGAACATTGGTCATTCTTGACAACATGGGCGGCGCCAAAGAAATTTTGTCGGCCCACCCTATTCGTAATTTCATTTATGGCGTGGACCGATGCAGTTAATAAGGACTAGTAAACAACCAAATATTTTATAATGTACTTTTGTTATTACTGTCCGATGGACATACTATTTCAATTGCAATACTTCTTATTGAGTGATTAAAATATCGCCTCCGTCAGGAAGAACTTTTATGTTACCGCGCGCTTGTTGGCTTGTGTTCATGGGATAGCCTTTTCTCGTCTCTGGCCTACAACCAGTGTGCGAATTAGCGGGGAGGATGTCCGGGATTTTCCCCCTGGCAAATAAGTTTCCCACCCTGACAAATTTATTTTTTGTCCCTGCCAGGGATAAATTCCCCCCCCCCCAGAAAATGTTTCGATCAAGATCAGATAGAAAATCGGAACATCTTTATTTGGCAGAAGTTGAAACTATTTTCATGAAAGTGACAAGGGTATATGAACATTTAATAGCAGCTAAGAAGCCTATTTGGTAGCCATTTCTTTTGTGATGTTTATGAAGTCCAAGGCATACAGTCCCATTTTCCAATAGGGGGCTACTAAATCATTCACATTAATGTGCTTCGTAAACATCGCAAAAGAAATGGCTTCCAAATAGGCTTCTTAGCTGCTTGTATCAGTTCATATATCCTTGTCACTTCCATGAAAATACAGGGTGGTTCTAGAAATCTGTAACAGGGCCATAACTCAGCTCGTAGTGCACAGAAATCTTTGAAACAAAAAATGTCAATACCAAAGTGCATGTACGGAATCTCGTGGTGATGCTTTTGAAACCAATGGCGTCTCGAGAATACCTCTCCGGCGGGAAACTTCAAAATTTTAAATAGAAACAATGGTTGATTTTGCTTTTTTTGAAACAAACACGAAATTTTTAACAACTTTTAGATGAAACATTGTTTAATGTCCCGTAACGTTTGGCAACTAGAAGAGTTGGGTAGGTCAACCGTTAACTTATCAAGAACCACTTGTAACTGACGATATTTAAAAATGTTTCTTCTGAAAGTTGTTCAAAATTTCGTGTTTATTTCAAAGGAAGCAAAATTAACCACTGTTTTCTTTTAATTTCTCCCCCCTCAACAGTATTCGCGGGACGCCCCTGTTTTCGAAAATTTCACCGTTTGATTCTGCATATCCCATTTAGTATTTCACTTTAGTTTGGAACCTTTATTTATTATTTTCTTTGAGTTACAGCATCCAAAAGGCACAGTAAAGCTTCTACACCATATTAATTTTAACTATCAATTGTGTGTTCTAGCTGCTACCTGGTATGAGCATTGAAAAAGTGTTTCCTCTAAAAGTTGTTCAAAATTTAGCGCTTGTTTCAATGGGAGCAAGATCAACCCCTGTTGCCATTTAAAATTTTGAAGTTGCCCCCTCCCCGTAGAGGTATTCCCGAGACGCCCCTGATTTCAGAAGCATCATCACGTGATTCCGCACATGCAATTGGGTATTAAAATTATTTTTTTTCAAAGATTTCTGTGCACTATAGGAGCTGAGATATGGCCCTGTTACAGATTTCGAGAACCACCCTATAGTGCCTGTTGCAATTCGCTTAATTCGCACACTGCCTACAACGCAGACACTGATTTGGTCTTTCGTTTAGCATGCAGGTGCAGAATGATCTTAACTTTTCGTATGATTATTATAGACACCTTAAGCTTTGTTAATATGGATATTCTAATTGGAAGAGAGCTACAAAAAGTAGTTCTGGTTTCAAACAAAAATTAAGTCAGTGCGTCACATAAAAAACGCGTGGTGTCGTGGGTATCCAAGAGACAAATGCAGAGAGAAGAAGTAACCAAATTTATTGCTTCACACACAAGTAACTGTACTTTTTTGTACGTTTGGTCATGCGTTCAAGACTCTTGGGGTTCATTGAAACCGGGTGCCATTTTAACAAAAGCAAGGTCTGGTCCTTACATGTTTGTCATCTCCTTTAGGGTATTACACATTACATGTTCACATTAAACTGTATTTGATCTCATTGATATTATAAAAGTTGCCGTGTTTGTAACATATTTACTCTTTGTTTTATTTTAAAACTCAGAGGGGATCCGTGCATTTTAATTGTATTTTCAAGGGGTCCGCGGACTGGAAAGTTTGGGAAACACTGCTATAGTTCATCTGCAGTGAACTGGGGGAGGGGGGAGTTTCGGCACATTGGTATGTTCCAGATATCCTGTCATCTCACGTAGAGTCTTCAAAGTTACTTTTTTCAGCAGCATAATTCTGGTCCACACACAGCTTTGGCTTCCCAAGAATACCTTCATAATGGTACCACTTTTTCTTGATCCACACATTCTCCAGGTTTTATTCCTATTATGCTTATGTCGGACTAGCTGGCAAAACAATTTAGGCACCAAGGAGTACGTGGAATATGGAGCGGCACTATGTTCAAATGTGTCGCAAGATAGTATGACTTATCTTTGCTCCATACTAGACTGTCTTCAATTACATATAAGCAAGAGGAGGCAGTTCGGGGTATCATTAACACACAGTTCCAATCATTATACTGTGTCAGTAATTGTAATGAGCTGCAGTTGCTAGTAGTTCCGGTGACGTAATATAAGTTTAACTTAGAACTCGCAGAAGAAAATTCATCCAGTCTCAACTTCTTTACTTACTTAGTACAAATTTGAAGATGAGTGAGTATCCAACCGTGAATATCCTAGGTGGACGGGTGGTTTTCGCTCTTCCTTTCTAATCAAAGATTTACGTGTTCGATTCTCTCCTGAAGGTACATTGAACTTCAGAATCCACTTTAAACTGTAAATCCGGTCCTTAGGATGTCATCTTTTTTGATGGAAGATAATGGAAAACTTCCATACGTTCACCTTGTTAAGAGATCTTGAGTCATGAACCTGTTTCCGATAATGTTTGTCAATTAACATCACATTGAAAACGAAAGGGTTGAGTGGGGATATCTGATGAAATTAATTTTTTGTTCCCTTCCTGTGCCACCTAGTGGTTACCTGCTGACTACATCCTTGACGACAGGCATTCTAGTTCTTTCTACAAAGAAATCAAGAAATCATTTGTTACGTAGAGTTTATGAAATCGAGTCAATATCCTGAGTCTTTTTTCTTTTATGAGTTTTCATTGTGAAATTTCTTACACTGCGATAACACACTTTTTTTTTTATCTTTCCCACATAATTGTGAAATATGTATACATTCAGGATATTTAAGAAGGAAACAATACAGAAAATAATACTTGTCTCATGTCTTGATGTATTTTTTTCCCTACCAGTATATTGTCCCTAGCATTGATAGATGGATTACAATGGAAGACGATCAGAAAGAGTGTACAGGGAATAAAGAGAGATATGAAGAAGAGAGAAAGGAGGGAAAGAAATACAGAACCAGAAAGGAGAGAAAAAGATGGAAACAAAAACTATGAATGTAAAATTCTTTCTTCCAGCAGTCTCTAGTACTAAATTGAAATCTCCGTACCATTCCACTCCATAAACCAGGCTTTCCAATTTATTTCACTGTATCCGTTCCTTGATATTGGAATTGCTTGTCAGAGGATAAGGAAACAAGAGTTTCCTGGCAGTTTACAAAGGATGTTAAAGTAAATCTGGTGTACAATTCCCAGTCGCGGTAGTCGTATGGTCTAACGCTTTAGACCAGTGTCTCCGAGGTTCTGAGTTCCAGTCCCGGCTGAATTTTAGAAACTGCTTGCAGATCGAGACGAGCCGAAGTTATTGGTTACTTAAGAAAAGTGTCCAAGATATTAAAAAGTTTACTAACGTTTGTTGTTGTACAATTCAGTAACTAATTTAAAACATTTTAAATTGAATTTCATTTGGTTTATAGGCGACTTTGGCTCATGCTAGGAATCCGATGGGGAAGGATATTTATTGGAAGGAAGTCGGTCAGGATCTAGTTTGAAGGTACTATCCTGTCATTTGTCTGATTTGATTGAGGAACAACCCTGGTAAAACTTCAATCAGGATTGGCTTTCGCTAGGATCGTTCCCAGGACTTACGTATTTAGAAGCCTTTGCTCTACCAACGAGCTACGGCCGCCTCAGTTTAAACAAAATCATGTCAAATTAACGACGGTGTCATTTCATAACAAAAATTTACCATACAAATATCTGTGTTTTCGTATTTACTTGTTTCTTTTGCTACTTCTCCCAATCAGCAATACGTTTAATTTATGTAAGATGCAGGGTGTCGCGCGGAGAAATGTCAGTATTCGACGAAGTAATAGTTTGATCTTTAAATGGGCATTTACAAACAGGCACGTACCCAGAAGTTGGTCTCGGGTGGATCCAGCGCCGTTGAGGGAGTTCCGAGGTCTGTGTGGGTGTGAAATTTACATAAAATGTATATAATGTTGCCAAAAATGATACTAATTTCACACACAAATATCTGAATTTTGAGGGAAGGTGGTCCAGACACCCAGAACCACCTGTTTACACGCAGTTAAGACCTTAGCTCGTCGCAAGTCTGATAAATGACACTGCTTGGCGCTTACTTCTGTGGAAAGGAATGGCCAAGGCAGCTACTAGGTCCTTTTCCTAGATATTGCTGCATTTGCCTGGTGAAACTAAGGAGAACACAGGAACAACTGAGAGGTTGGTCACTAGGAGGACTAAAACTACGTGCCTCCACAGTGTTGATCTGAAGTTCACGGCCGTAACCATTGGACCACCGGGACTGCACTAGTATAGGTAATTTATTATAATGATTGCGATCGCCGAAGTTCTCATGCCGACCATCTCGACAGACAGACGTTTTTCAGGACTTCGCTTGGTGCTTCCAGGAGAATACTCACATGGTACTTCAACAAAGTGCTTGTTGCCTGGCTCCAGAAAAATGTTCGTCGATAGGATCATGCCTCATACTTCTGACAGGTCTAGGCCACAGCTTTCTTACGTTGTTTGGTTTCGTGTGCTCCATACAGATCATTTTATTGTAGAAGTGTACATTCATTCTGTTGGAGGCATATGGTTTTGTTGTGCATCCAATAGAACAGCCTGTCAAAAAAACAAAACAAAAAAAAAAACAGTTCTACAGAGAGCGACCATATCTTTAATAAAACGTTCGTTATGCATTTAGATATCGATTTCATATACCGTATAAGCACGGATGCGACAAATTAACACACACACACACACACCCTTACACACAAAAAAATTGGGGGAGAACTCCCGTAAGTTTATACCATACATTGAAGAGAATGATTTCAAAACTCGCTCAGTTCATTTCCGCAATTTTTAAAATTAGTGTTGATTCGTAAAGCAGGCAGTCGTTTTTACTTTATAACTCGTTATGCTGTGTTATAGGTCTTGAATTTGTGTGCGAAATACTCGTCAGTTTGGCTACATTATTTTCCCTATTTCTGAAAATGTTTGAAAACGGGATAAGCAAGTTTTAGAATCTTACGTTTTGATTGTTTTGTGAGATCTTGTATGATCCACGGTTGAGTGAAAACGATAGGAGTTGAACCTCGATACCTTGAATGGTAGACACCCTACCATACATTTTGTAAGTGCGGGTTACTTGCTGTAAGGATACGTTTATACTCATGAAAGGAACAAACAGACTCGTATACACACACAAACAGCAAATTTGTTTCTATCTCATGTGGCTCTTTAACTATCACAAGCTGTGAAAGGTCAGTTAATTCATCCGCCCGCCAAACCACATGTTTCACACTACAGTGAGGTCAATGTCCAATCCATGTTGTTTGAGCCTTTTTCACTGCGTGTTGTGGACACATTCATCCATACATGTAGTAATTATAGGGACACTAGTGTATAATTTCGTTGTATGATAAGTTCTTTTTATTGTAAGTAAGCGACGAAGAAAAGCAGCTGTACTAGTTCTAAGGCGGAGTCTTGTTAACCAATCGTGTTATTAAGAAAGCATTTCTATTACAGGGTAGCCATAATGCACGATTAAAAGAAATGCTCAGAGGCAACTTATGAACCGGATTTCTATTATTCTATTCTTTGAAGTGTGTTATAAGCAGGTATCTGTATAGAATAATTTAGCTGCTAGGCGTAATGTAATACTACTCAACTTGAAAACTCCCTGTCCACAGGTCCAAGTGAGGTTCAAGGCTTCAAATGGACACTGGGGAGACATGAAGGTTCGAGTCCTGCTTCTGGCCATCCTGATAATGTTTTCCTCAGTCCTACCAAGCAGTGCTCATTAAACAAACCGTTCTGTCGTTTTAGAAGAATGGAGACGTGATTTTGATTATAAACAATTGTTTTGAGATGTTCCCATATTAAAATAAAAAGGACTCATGCGGTTAGATCTGGCTAACCCGGTGGCCAAGCAATTGCATACCACCACAGTTTGCATGATCACAATATACAATATACTGATTTTTTTTATTTTATAACAAATTTTAATCTTTGTTGTCCTGGAATGAAGAAATCTTGTGGCATTGCAAGATAGTCTTGAATTGTATCTGTCAGTTCTTCAAAAAAGACAAGGGACCGACAATGCAAGACTCTTAAAACACACGGCACATTAACTTTTAGAGAGTGTCTTCCATATTGCCAGAATAACTGTTTCCTCACAACTGCGGTTATTGGCTTTAATTCAGCAGTTCATTTGAGTCATCAAAACGAGGATTTGTAAATGAAATAGCATTACATGGATATAATTTCTTAAAAATAAATAAATAAAAACTTCGAAAGTACTTAAGGTAACTGTTCTTCGAGTGACTTATTTAGTACATACAATATTTTGAACTACTCTGTAGAACAGGTTATGTGCACTGAGTTAACCCTGCGAACTACAGTTTTGTTAAAGTTATTACTTGTGACCCGACGACAATAGTCATTTACGCAATCTTATCGTTTATGATGTTTCTCTGTTTATTAAGGGTGTGAGGGAAAGGGCACCGTTTCGTGTTTGAACGAGACCGAACTGGAAGTGAAAATGTCCCGAAAATCGAAAAAAAAAAAAATTGGGCGGGAAATTGTTGGACATTTTCAAGTGGTCCTGAATTCCTGACTTCTCGACCAGACTTGTCGGAGAAATTCCGATCCGCACTATTCTTTCTCAAAACATCCCCTCCCTCCACACCCCAGTGGTCTGTTCAGGATTGTCACTGTTCGAATTAGCACTAGGAACGCGGCATACGTTTTCACCTTGCTCAGGCCGACCATCCTAAGCCTCAGTTCCACCGGGTCGGTACAATATATTTCATTAGTTGCTCGGGAAAATGTGCTTGCATAGGGACGTCCCCCTTTCGACGTACAACGCGCTTACACTGTATGTGTATATAATATACATCCCATTAAATTAGAGTAAAAGCCTTTTAAGCTTTAACTCATGGTTTTGCATTATCTCGTAACTTGTAAGAGAATCTTTTATTTTTTTTCCACGTGGGAAGGATACTTCAAGTAGTTAGTTCAAATTAAAAACACGACGACAAAAGCACGTGGAATGTATTTCCGACTTCAGTGTATAATAAATAAATAAATATTGTTAAGTGAATAATATATAGTATTACAGTATCAAAATTAAACTTAACGTAAAAAGCGACACATTTATTTCGTTTGTTGTTTAAAAGATGTCGCTGGGATCTGCAAGTCGTCAATTTGGCAACTTTTGTCACCCCAACAGGTAAACTTTTCGACCAAAGAGTGTCTTGAGTCACCAACAGATGGAAGTATAGAGTCCGGATACTTTTTTTTTTAGTAAGAAAATAATGGCGGTTTCTTTAGTCAGGACAAATAATGGCATGAGTTCCTCTACCACAGGTGACTTGGCAGAAGTTTTGCATCTTACGTTTCCATTGCTTTGTTGATGTTGCCAAAATTCTATGGCTTGAGAAGTTTGGGCGTAAAGAATGAAATTAATGTATTAAAACTACAATACAGATAATAATAATAATATTAATAATGTTTGTGAGTCTTCTTTACTTAAACTGTTGCATGATCGCCTTGATAAATGGATCAACAAAACGGATTAAACAGTCTCTAAGAAATACATACATAGTTAAATATAATTACCATTTCACTCAAGTGGTTTACGCATATGCCACTCAGTATGCTTTTTTCTTTGTTGAACTATCAATCCAGATAAAGATTAATTCAAAGTTAGTATCCTTCATGTTAAAATAATAATAATAATAATAATAATAATAATAAAACTTAGAAAAAAATATAATCCTCTTTTCAAGAGTGATTCGGGCCAGCGGGGAGCGCAAAAGGGAGATTATAATTTTGCCTTTTTCCTTCTCCCTTTTTTTTCTGTGTGCTGGTGAGCACAGCTACATCCTCAAACTGTTTTGTTTTACCTTGATGACAGCGAATAAAATGTTTTCCCTTGCGCCTTGATCCCCGCTGATAAATAGCATGTCTTGTGGGCAGTCAGCTAGAAAAAATGAAATGTCGCAACAGTGTGTAATGACGTCACACTCTCATCATTACGCCGATTACGTACTTGATACTTCGAAAACGGTTAATGATTCAATGTTTTGATTTAGTTGAATAAAGTAATATCACTTTCTGGTGTATTTTGAACAGGAACCACAATGGCATACTTTGTGGATGTTGTACGTTTATTCTCTCTTTTTTTTTTAACATTGCAGACAACCAGTCGAGATTGATTGTGCTACGTAAAATACAGATTTCAATTATCTAATGCATTTCTGAAGAATCCTTATTTCATTTCGCTTTTTCTAGACATAATATAGGCGGAGATATATCTTGAATGCCAACAAGAGACAGAATTATTATCTACTTTCGGTCCTGGATAATACAGATAGTTCTGTCAAGAATGTCTCTTGGAATGTTTTAAGGGAAGAAAAACGAGACTGAATTATTTAAAGAATATTGTCTTGCTTCTTGTCTTCTTCCCCCCACCCC